>JAQFVV010012417.1:9156530-9444725 GCA_028023455.1 Epiperipatus broadwayi
CTATCTATCTATCTATCTATCTATCTATCTATCTATCTATCTATCTATCTATCTATCTATCTATCTATCTATCTATCTATCTATCTATCTATCTATCTATCTATCTATCTATCTATCTATCTATCTATCTATCTATCTATCTATCTATCTATCTATCTATCTATCTATCTATCTATCTATCTATCTATCTATCTATCTATCTATCTATCTATCTATCTATCTATCTATCTATCTATCTATCTATCTATCTATCTATCTATCTATCTATCTATCTATCTATCTATCTATCTATCTATCTATCTATCTATCTATCTATCTATCTATCTATCTATCTATCTATCTATCTATCTATGGGTATGGGTATGGGTATGGGTATGGGTATGGGTATAAATCAAAAACTCAAATACTCTGCATGATCATTTCCATGACCAAATTCATTCAGAATATCTTTATAAACAATTTGTCTTCCCCAACAAAAATTTTACAAAAATACATCATAAAAACAAAAACTTCCAATGTTATTTATTATCTCATTAATAAACTTTTATTCTACTGTTTTATCTTCATATAATTTACTTCTTTTTTTTACATATATGATTTCAAATTATTTTTCAGCATCAAAATATTGTCAGATCAGATTTCTTATATCTGGTTTGCAATAAATATTTTTGGAACATTGAGCTAATGGTCACTTTAGTAAGTGACAAGAGTGAAGTTAGTCCATTTATTTTATTATTAATTTGAACATTTTTGGTTTTTTCTATGATTAAAGCATACATAATAATAAGGTAGTTATTTTTTATTTGGACTTTATCTTTCTTGTAAATAATGATCTATGTAGCAAAATATTTATTACTTATATAGTTATGCATTAAATCAGTAACATCATCTGCACAAATATTATGAATTTTATCATATTTTTTTAAAATTCAAACACACTCCACTATTACTCAAAATGTATCAAGATATTACTCCTTTAAATCTTGCAATTAATTCAGGTAAGCAGTAATTTTAGGTTCCACTCTCCACTTGCTAAAACAAGTATTTCTCTATTTTAGATGTGTAAAAAACACTGTCATCACTTGCTAATTTTAAATAAACTCCAGAATCATTTGTAGATTAAAAAAAACTGGTGAAAATTTGTATGTCAGAAATAGAAACAAAGCTACAAACATTACCTAGACAGCATAGCAGTATTTCATTAATTCTGAAAAAAAAATTGAGTAACAAATTTCAGCTTTCCACATCTGTATTATCTATCTAAAATCTTTAAGGACCATATTCTATTATGATTTTTTTGCTATTTTTAAAAATGAATCATATCAACATTTTTCAAGTTTATATTTAGGGATTCTACATTAACAAAAGTAATCACACTATATTATTTTACATTATAAAAATGTAATATAATCATGATTAATCAACAGATATCAAATAGTATTGTAATCTCCAGATTAGTTTCTGATCAGTTATATCTGTCAGTAATAAACACTCTTTTACATATATTTATGGCCTGTATGATTTATTGCAATAATAGAGGAATGACTGTTCAAACCCAAAGTCACAGGAACACTACTCAGCTCTGACATTTTGAGAGTTCAAACTTCTTAAAAACTTCCATACAATAACAACTTGATTATATGTTTTAATACATATTCATCCAGAAATTGCATTTAATTTTTTTTTTTTTTTACATTATTCAAATTAATGAATAGAAATGTTAATCTCTTAGGTTTTAAATTTAAGTAGCCTCTCATAATTAGCTATGTAAGTATGATATGAAATCAGAAACTATATACTATTGTTTCAATTATATATCAAATATAAGCACATATTCCTTTTGTTTAAAAAATGCTTTATACCAAACTAAACATCTCACATACATTGATTATTCATTCTTATATGAAAGATTTTGTAGTAGTGTGGTATAGAACTGATTTCTGTTATTAATGCAGGTGCTATTTATAAACTAAGATAATCATGTAATATTTTTATTCTGAAATACTATTTTAATTCATCATCATCATCATCATCATTATTATTATTATTATTATTATTATTATTATTATTATTATGATGATGATGATGATGATGATGTTTCAAAGGATAAACTTTATTAGTATTCTAAAAGGTTATACAAGTTACATTTGACACATAGTTCTTACATATAAATTGGTCTCACAAAACTGCATATGTACAATGATTTGATCAGTAACTGTATGCGTTATCAAACTAGAAGTATCTAAGAAAAAAAAACAGTTTAACAAAGTCAATGATGATCACTCAATCATATGATTATATTCAATTAGATATACTTCAATTAAATTAAAGCAGGAATGTGTCTAGTTTGTGTCAGTTGGCTTTAGAACTGGCACAAGGATCCATGTTAGATATAGTTTTTTTTGTTAGTGTTTTTATATAAGTTGTTGCATATTCCAGGTGTCAATGTACTTAGATTGATCTGTAATCTTCATGTCTCTTTCACATATGGTTTGCAGCTTATTTCTGAATGTGTTTGGATGTCTTCTGGGGTTATAATTGTATATGAAATTACACCTTGTATACCATAAGGCATAGAGTAAAAATGTGCAGATTCTTATTTCAGCAAAGATACCCCTTTTAAAAGAGTCAAAAAGGGTTTTCATATTGATTTTTTTTCCTTGAGTGAAGTGCTAATAATTTCGCGAATGTTTTCTAGACTTGAACGTGAGAAAAAAAAGGTGGTTTTGTGTCTCCGAGTCCCTATGACAAAGATTACATATATCATCTATATCTTTATAGTTTCTTTGATATTTCAAAAAGTGTTGTGTAGGTAGCGATTCTAGATTTATCTTTAGAAGAAAGTCAAAATATTTTGGTTCAAGTGATCATAGTTTGAATTTGCGACATAATTGTTTATTATTAATATGAAGTGGAGTTTGTACATCATCTTGATTTGGATGTAGAAGTTGATAAACTTCCCAATATTTATATTTGGCTTGTGGTGGTTTAAAGTTAAGAGTGTGAATTGTTAATAATGGTGTAAGTAGTGTGTTCAGATATCCTTGGAGAGGAGGTGGTCTATCTGTAGGGGTATTCTGGGCAGAAATTTCTAAATATGGGAATTTTTGTGCACATGTAGATATTATGTTCAATGTTTTTTGTATCCTCAAGACATGTATTGGGTGAAGGCCAAGTCCATTTTGTGAAAGGGGTTTTCTTAGGTGTTTTATTGATATTGAAATAATCTTTTTCCCCCAGAATAATTTCCTGC
The DNA here is from genome assembly GCA_028023455.1 of Epiperipatus broadwayi. Lineage (NCBI taxonomy): Eukaryota > Metazoa > Onychophora > Udeonychophora > Euonychophora > Peripatidae > Epiperipatus > Epiperipatus broadwayi. Next base: position 9,159,784 of record JAQFVV010012417.1, read on the forward strand.
ATAAGGAGTCTATTTTATTTGTAAAAGCCTTGGTATAAATGATTGTTGGATAAGAGATTTTTGTAATCACTAGCATGTTAAGCAAGGCCATTTTTGTATATATATAGAGGTAGGCTTTGGAGAGTGAATTGACAGTCTTTTCCACTTTCTCTATCAAATTTTTCTGTATAAGTGATCTCATAGGTGAATGTCATAAATAAAAGTTGAACCCAAGAAATGTGCTTGGTCTACCTTTGAAAACTTTAGCAATGCTATTACCGGTGAAGATCTGCCATGCACACGATTTCTCCATATTAAATGTTAGCTTGTATTCTTTTGTAAAAATTATTAAGTATCTTAAGAAGCTTGGGAATTTGTTTTTGAGATGATAGAAATATTGCTATATCATCCATATATGCGATACATGCAATGTTCTCATTGATGGTAGGCACGTAGATTCCTGAAAATTCATTTTCTATTATTTTTATAAGAGGGTTGATATAGGCAGTGAACAGTAAGGCACTGAGAGGTGAGCCCTGAGGAATGGACTGATGTGGCACTATTGGTGGTGAAGTTTTCCCATTTAGGGAAATATAAATCTCACGGTTTAAAAGCAAGTTAGCAAGCAAGTTTAGATATGCGTTCGGAACTGAGTATTTTTGCAGAGTTTTAAGAAGAGTCTGATGGAAATCATGTCAAAAGTGGCTTCAATATCTAGTTGTATTTTTTATTATCTCTAACAGTTTCTATAGCTGACTTGAATAAAAAGGCTGCCTGTCCTGTTGAGGATTCTTTTTTGGCAAATTGCATTTTTGATAGGTTTGGCAAAATGAATGGCTCTATCTTTTATCACTGATTCTATTATCTTTATGCCAAGGGAGCACATTGAAATTGGACGTAGGTTAGTGATATTTGAGATTAATTGTTTCTTTTTCATGAATGGCACAAGCATAATTTGATTTAAGCCCTATATTTTATAGATGTCTTTAGTGAGGTAGGAGACTAGGTTAAGCATATATTGTGCAGTGATTTTATCAATATGTTTGTATACAAACTTGGGAATTCCATCTATGCCAGGATGACATGAATCTGGCATCACTTCTAGTTTTTTAATGAAATCTTTTAAAGAAATTTTAAATTCATTTTCTGATCTATCTTGTGAAAAGGCCATTAGACTTGGAGAGGATACACTCTGGAATTTTTCCCTATACAATAATAATAATAATAATAATAATAATAATAATAATAATAATAATAATATTACATATTGTATTATTATTATTATTATTATCATCATCATCATCATCATCATCTTAGTCATCATCAATAACAAAAACAACATCTTTTTAATTCTGAATAAAGAAGTTAAGTTGAAATGAAAATTCTGCAATCAATAAGTCTGGAAAAAAATTATTGAGCATGTTAATAATCCTCTGTATTTAAGTTCCAAAGGAAACCATTCAATAAATAACTCTTCTTATTGATTATACTTTAGAAAAGAAACAAATATTGATCGTATATAAAATTTTCTTCCGCACACCAAAAGAAAAGCATAAAGATTTAGTAAACAATTTGTGAAGTAATGTTCGTATTGCTTTTTTTTTTCAAACTAAAGTATCAAAAATGTATTTATGATAATGATGAAAATTAGAAACATCTGTTATTATTGATTATGGCACGTGATTATCATTTTATATAATATACAATTTTAAAATATAAATATATTACACAATGAAATCTGAAAACTATTGTGAAGAAAAACGTTAATTTGTAGTTAAATCTATAAAAATGAATTTGAAACATTGAACAAATAACATTCCTACTGAAATAAAGGCTAGAGATTAAACTATCCAAATATTTATATAAATTGTATTTTTATATTGGACTATTTCCATAATCTAATATGAGTATTGAATGGCTTTAGAAAAATTTAACTTTATTTAAATGTTCAAAATACATTCAACTGTTAGTAATAGAACATCAAACAGGTTAGTTATGAATATTACTATTATTTGAATGTATTTGGAATGTTTAAATAAAGTTAATATTTTCTAAAGACATTCAATAAACATATTAGATGATGGAAATAGTCCAATATAAAAATACAACGAAAACACCATCACCACCACCTTCAGGAAAACATTTATATAAACTGTATACCTTTTCCAACTTTTTTTTTTTTAAAAAAAAAAGTTAAAATATAAATTAGAATTATTAGCTAGAAAATTCCTAAGAAAAAAAAAAGATATATATACCCATACTTTTACTAATATAGGAAGGATTATATATTACATAAGCATGCTTGTGTGCTCACTAACATATATGAGTCTGTAGGAATTTACTGACTTTTATCTCTGATTTGAAACTGAGTAAATTTTGTTGTTTTTCAACTTTTTCAAGTGCTCAAGTATTCTTGTTTGAGATGTTGCTTGGAATTTTCTCAAAAATAGTGATATAAGGAAGCTATAAATCAAAATACTGAATTAAAACTCAAGAGAGATTTTCATTTGCAATGAATTGGCATTGAGCAAAAATAATAATGAATTATTCATACCTTTGATAATAAAAAAATGATTAAGTTTTATAATTTGTCAAATAGTTGTAAAAATATACTTTTTATTTATGTGTAAATATATTAATACAGATAAAGTCAAATAATGATAAAGTTTTTTAAAAAAATGACTACATTTTTGGTTGTAAAAATATACACTATTATGAAAAAAGTGCAATTTTGAAAGACTTATGTCTGATATCTTTATATCCATTATTCTAAATAATCAAAGTGATTATATATTTTGTTTTGAAAAAAAAAATATAAGTGTAAAAGGTAATCAGGAGTTTCTTATAAAATATGAGTTTTCTGCTAAAATGCTGTTTAGATATCTAGATAATATGCTGCTTCAGATAAGTATTCCCACTAATAGGTTGTCTTCTTGCCATTCCATTAATATAATTTATTATATTATAATATCTATATAATAAACTTTAGTGAACTTAGTATTATAAAATACTGCTGTATTCCTTAAAAAATATTAATTATTAGTTTTTTAAATAAAACATTACTGCACACTATATTATAATACTTTTTTTCTTCAGGATTGACATGTGATATATTCTATTCTCTCTCTCTCTTTCTATATATATATTGTAACGATCCGGAAAAGGTGACTTAACGTAAACTGCACTACAGGGCGCCATCTAGGCATTTGAACCTAGAAAAATTTATAAGTAGGCAGATACGTAAGTCAAAAAAAAAAAAAAAAATTTTTTTTTTTTTTTAAATATTTTGGTTCCGGTCGTTAGCCCATGTCACTAGCTCAGTGGAATAGCAGAGATTAAATAATATAATATCTTATCTAATTATATTTCAATATTAAAAAAATAAATAAAATAAGCCACTGCCAGTAATTAGCATACAAACATTTATTTATGCACATATATATAAGATTTGAAATTATTTTAGTATTAGTTTACACTTTTACATTTAACATTATTTTTAACTTTGATTTTTGACTTTAATTTACATTTCATTACTATTAGATTCTAATTTTACATTTTTATTAAGTTCGCACAGATAAATTTATGAAAGCTTGTTTATCACGTTGAATATAGACCGGTTACATAGATTTCACGGTCAAAAACATTTCAAAGTAAACATAAACGATCAAAATACAAAATTATTGATTACTGACAATTGCGGAGGGAAATTTATACGTAACCCATAGTATTCACCGTAAGATACTTGCATTGTCACCAATAACTTAAAAGACATCCGAATAAATACATTTTAGATACTCACCGTAAGGTATCATTATTTATCGAATGTCTATATATTTTGATCAAATATGAAAACCCAAAACATACTTAACCGATAACCAATCCATGCAAGCGTCTATAAACAACTTAAATTTACTGCATTTTTATTTAGGATCGAGTATGAATAGACCACATAAATTTGCTTTTGAAAATAAACATTCTATCCCTATTTAATCTTAGGCTAAAATTCGTAGTCAAACTGGCATCAATTCATCTGATATATCGATGTATTCAATGTAATAAAATACGGCAGCACAAAAGGTTAAGAGAAGAAATTGCCTCTTATGAGATAGGAATATTACATCTATCTGCAAAGAAGAGCAATAAAACAAAAAACTCCATAGAAAGGAACTGCGGTATCCGACTTATAATTCCTTCCATAGGCAAACGGAAGTGTGCGGCGTATGAAGCGATTCTGCCCGTAGCGAATCAATATTACATCTACTAATCACACCAATATATCCAATCCATTGACCCAATCTAACCACGAAACAAATAACCTAAGATTACCCTCCCCTAATATAACTTTACAAATCTATACAGCCATTCACGCCCGACTTAAGTTTAACATTTATATAATTAATTTAACGAAAAACAAAAAAAAAAATCATGATAAAAACTTAAAGAATACAAAAATAAATAAATGGAAATGATTTTACATAAATAAGAAAAAAAATACATCAAATAACACTATTAATAAAGAATTTAGTTTGGTCAGATAGGATTCTATTGCATCATTTAATAAAAAGTTTTAAAATTTAGAGTTCTTATTGTTTCAAGTGAATATATAAGTTCTTACGATTTTTAAAACGTCCAACTTTATCCGTTGCTTGCCATGAACGTAAATTCCCACGCCGTCCTAAAATTGGTATCCATTTAGCCGTTGTTTTATTTATTCATTCGGAGGTTTTTTAATTTAGTTGGTCCTCAATTTAGGAAACGATAGTTCATTTCTCCTTTCTTTAACAGCTGAAAGAATTGACCGTGCGTCTGTCAATTCCTCCAACTCCGTACTACTACATATAGTCACATCGTAATAATCAATTTCCAGTCACTGATTAATAATTTCCAAAATTTTCCTTTTATATTAATGTGAAGGATTGAATTTACATTACGTCACCGATGCGATGGTCCTTTCGCTGCGGTCCGATTCCATAGGGATTTCTTCTTATTTGCTAACAGTTTCTATTGTTTTCCTATCTGACTGGTGTTTTTACATTTAAATGCCGAAGGCTGGTTTACATTTAACTAATTAACAATCATTTCCATTTCTGATTAATTAACCTGTTTTCCAAATCAAAAATATATTTAAAGATAAATTTAAAGATATAATTTCATCTCCAAATCTTTTTAAAATTTAGTTTTAAAATACTTTTTCTTTAATAAAGTTTTATTTTAATAATTTTTCATTATCTGTGCGATTTAATATATAAGAGTTTAAGATGATATTTAATTTCAATTTTTAATTCTTAAAGAAAATTTTTAAATGCGAACTTTTTAATTTACTTTCATGTTTAATAAATTAAAAAAAAAAAACAATGTAACGAACGTCTATGCTCATTACATATCAGTAAAGTTACTTAAAAAAAAATGATCAAAAAAAAAATATTTTACTTAGGGTTAGTAATTACGGTACACGATTGACGAAGACATTTACAAAACAGCCGGTTAATAATTTTTCAAAAAGACTATATACAAAAAGAAAAATGTTTACTATCCTTTTCCAAGGACCATTTACGTTCACCTCCTCCCGACCAGAGTTCTAACTTTTTTTTTTTTATTTTATTTCATTTTTTTTTTTAGATATTTAGAAAGATATAAAATTTATTAAATCAACTTGGAGTATATATGATTGCAAATGTTATTGGTGTTACAATGTAAATAAAATGGGTGTTTATCTCCCTTGGACAACATTAACCTCTCTTACAATACTATATAATGAACATATTTAATCATCAATAACAAATAATTCATGGCTTTATTCTATTGCAGCTATTTATATGTCAATAATTTATCGATTGACTGGGATACATAAGATTTTTAATAATAGCGCTAGATTACGGTACCTAAAGTTATTTGAATCCACCAGTAATAAAAACAACAGCATTCATACCAATACGTAAGTTTATTAAGTTGGATGATAAGGGTAATTTTATTTAATTAATACTTGCATTTGCTATATAAGAACGTGTGTGTGGGAAGCTAATTTGGGAAATAATAATAATGGCAGAAGTGTCGTATCTGAAAGTGTGAATGTAATATATATTAAAAAATGGCAATCCATTTAGTATAATCATAACAGTACGGTTTAGGAGAATTAATAGGCTTTTAACAAGAACAAAATATGGGAGAGTGGTACGTGTATGAGGGCAATGGAACGATCTATTCTAAGATCTGAGAAGACGCTTCAATTCACCGTTAAAGAAATGCGACTCTCTGCAAACGTCGGCAGGGTCGGGTCATAAACAACTAAGAAGGCGCTTTATTGAATAGCCATAGGCTGGACTTTTGCCAGAGTGAACCCTATGCAACAATATCTCGCGCTGAAGAAATCCAAAGAGGTTTGCCAAACTTTGTCCTTGGCATTAGAAGTAAAAGTGAACGAAGCACAAAGATATATATATCACGAAAGGCCGGTATACATGTAACGCTTGCATTAATATAAATATATAGATATTTAGCTAAGGAATAAATAATTATCGCCTATCTTTATTAATAAAAAACCCTCGTACTGGTATGATTTGATTACTACATGGATGTGGAAGAATTACAGTTAATGCTAATATAATATAGCTCATAGAACTAAACGATTCCCCCCCCTTTTATATTACTTTGAATTACACATAAACTTCCCACAACGTATGACTAATATAAATCTTTGGTTTTGAATGCTTTAATAAATAGATAATTTTCATAGGATTAAATATATATAAAATTGGTGGCGGTTAGTGATTTCATGAAAGTAACATTAATTCAATTCATATAAATATATTTAAAGTTTTTAGAAGTGAGCGCTATTATTTAATTAATAAAAAACACATTTCTAAGAAAACAGATTTTGCTTAGTTTTTTCGAAAATAACATTGTACAATACTTATCAAATTCTGATTTTATTTCCCCAGACTGGCAGGCTCCCGCTATACTAGGAATAACAAATTTGTTTTCAAAACTACTAGGTTAATTACCCTCTGAAAAGTAAGGAGGGTTTTCTTTTATTAAAAGAGATAGCGTAAGCATTTGCGATTCTGGGGGAAAATTATCGACATATGAAAGTATAAAACATAATAATAAGAATAAAATATTGCCACATAGACGTGACATTAAGTACTAATAATTATTCAGGAGAGGTTTAATGTAGGAGAGATTACAGCTAAGTTATATAGAGAGAAAAAAGTACAATTGACAAAAGGTAAGAATTCATAAATTGATTCATAACTAATATTAAATTTTACAAATGAAAGCTTTACAAAATGTTTAAAGAAATAGATAGGTGAGAGTTAAAATTATTCACGCTAACTTTAAGAGTCTAGCAGCATTTGAAATTGTTACCTCTGTACAAACTTGGCTGTTCTTTTGATGATTTCGGATTCCCTCGGAGAACTAGATCTAGTTTGTTAAGCAGTTATTCAGGCAGGTAGTAATTTTATGATTTAACAAACAGGCATATCAGTATAGTCTATGAGTATCGGGATCCAGGGCACAGATTTCAGGGAAAGCCATCTCGAATGGCGAGAAAGGCGATTTAGATTTACTCAGTACACATTGAAAATAACCAACGCAAATTTTCTTGGTCTGCTATCATTGACTGTCTTACTTACTCTCCTCAAAATAATTTGTAATTATCCCATGCCTTGGTATTTTTGGAATCCCTTTCTGATTGGTCATTGCAATCTAATTTCCTAAAGAATTCGTATACAAGCTTTTACCCATTGTGATGGAAGATGCCATTGTTAGATAAGTATTCAAACTTTAATTAATTTTGATAAAAGAAAATGTTTGTAACAAAAGTAAATCAATTAAGTTTAGTTTCTACTTTTGATTTTAGAGAAACTTTTAATTAAAGTTATGTTAGAATATTATACAAGATTACGCTTCTCACCTTTAATTAATTTTGACTAATTACAATCGCATCTTCCATATTGGATTTAAAAGAAAAGTATAGTTTAATGGCAAAAATAATTTAAAAACACAATTTTATCAAATTACATATAACGAACTTTTCCACTAAATATTTACTCAGTACCTTTGTCTCTACAATATCAGTAGATATCTGAGCTGCAATTAACAAACAATTATTATAACTTTTATAAAACAAATTAATACAGAAATTATAATATATTTTGATATTATAGGTCCGTTATAATTAATCCCCCATTCCCTATTGCGTATACGAATTTTCAGATGCTACATTTATTAATTTTATTTTGCATGTTTAAATTCAGATATTTATGCCAATATCTTCATTAATACATAGGTTAGTTAATAATACTCAAAAACAAAAGGATACAAACAAATGTGTTAGTGAGTGGAATATATATGCAAGAATAGGGTTTGAATTTAATTTGATCATTTTTTTTAAGTAACTTTACTGATATGTAACAAGCATAGACGTTCGTTACATTGTTTTTGTTTTTTTTTTAAATTTATTAAACATGAAAGTAAATTAAAAAGTTTGCATTTAAAAATTTTCTTTAAGAATTAAAAATTGAAATTAAATATCATCTTAAACTCTTATATATTAATTAAATCGCACAGATAATGAAAAATTATTAAAATAAAACTTTATTAAAGAAAAAGTATTTTAAAACTAAATTTTAAAAAGATTTGGAGATGAAATTATATCTTTAAATTTATCTTTAAATATATTTTTGATTTGGAAAACAGGTTAATTAATCAGAAATGGAAATGATTGTTAATTAGTTAAATGTAAACCAGCCTTCGGCATTTAAATGTAAAAACACCAGTCAGATAAGAAAACAATAGAAACTGTTAGCAAATAAGAAGAAATCCCTATGGAATCGGACCACAGCGAAAGGACCATCGCATCGATGACGTAATGTAAATTCAATCCTTCACATTAATATAAAAGGAAAATTTGGAAATTATTAATCAGTGACTAGTTATTGATGATTATTACGATGTAACAGCTAGGTGTTAGTGCTGAGGGGATTGAAAAAGACGCACAGCTTCAATCCCTTCAGTTCTGCTAAGAAAGGAAGAAAAATGAGCCATCGTTTCTACATTGAGGACCAACTACACTAAAAAAATCTCCGGATGGATAAATAAATCGGCCAACAGGATACCAATCTTCGGACGATGTGGGAATTCATGTTCAAACGGCAAGGAATATATGAAGATGAACTATTTAAATAACCGTAAGAACTTTAAAATTTATGAACAGTAAATTAAAACTTTCCAGATTTAAATAATTGCAATATTATTCTATCTGACCGATACTATTTATTAATTAGTTATAATTTTATTTAATGTATTTATTTTGTAAAATCATTTCCATTTATTTATTTTTTGTTCTTTTAAGTTTTATTATGATTTTTGGTTTCCGTTAAATTAATTATAAAAATGTTAAACTTAAGTCGGGCATGAATGGCTGTATAGATTCGTAAAGTTATATTAGGGGAGGGTAATCTTAGGTTATTTATGTCGTTGTTAGATTGGGTCAATGGATTGGATATATTGATGTAGTTAGTAGATGTAATCAGAGATTCGCTACGGGCAGAATCGTTTATATATACGCCGCACTCACCCGTTTGCCTATGGAAGGAATTATAAGACGGAGAACGCAGTTCCTTTCTATGGAGTTTTTTTTATTGTTCTTCTCATTAGATAGATGTAATATTCCTATCTGATTGAGAGTCAATGTCTTTTCTTAATTCTTTTGGTGCTGCCGTATTTTGTATTACATTGAATACATCGATGTATCAGATGGATTGATGCCAGTTTGACTGCGAATTTTAGCCTAAGGTTAAATAGGGATAGAATATTTTAATTTCAATGCAAATCTATGTAGTATTCATGCTCGACCCTAAATAAAAATGCATTAAATTTAAGTTGTTTATAGACGCTTGCATGGATTGTTTATCGGTTAACTATGTTTTGCGTTTTCATATTTGATCAAAATATATAGACATTCGATAAATAATGATACCTTACGGTGAGTATCTAAAATGTATTTATTCGGATGTCTTTTAAGTTATTGGTGACAATGGGTTACATATAAATTTCCCTCCGCAATTGTCAGTAATCAATAATTTTATATTTTGATCGCTTATGTTTACTTTGGAATGTTTTTAACCGTGTAATCTATGTAACCGATCTATAGCAACTTATTATAACAAGCTTTTATAATCCCATCTGTGCGAACTTAATTAAAATGTAAAATTAGAATATAATAGTAATTAAAGGTAAATTAAAATCAAAATCAAAGTTAAAAATAATGTTAAGTGTTAAAATGTAAACTAATACTAAAATAATTTTAAATCTTATATATATGTGCATAAATAAATGTTTGTATGTTAATTACTGGCAGTGGCTTATTTTATTTATTTTTTAATGTTGAAATCTAATTAGATAAGATCTTATATTATTTAATCTCTGCTATTCCACTGAGCTAGTGACATGGGCTAATGACCGGATGCAAAATTTAAAAGGAAAAAAAAAATTTTTTTTTTTTGACTTACGTATCTGCCTACTTTATAAATTTTTCTAGGTTCAAATGCCTAGATGGCACCCCGTAGTGCAGATTACGGTAAGTCGCATTTCCGGATCGTTACAATGGCGCCCAACATGGGGCCGATCTTTAATAAACCACAAATACCCTGAGCAAATTTTGTCAAAATGAAATATTTTTATCTGTTTACATAAAGTCGTATACTTTAAATCTGATAAAAGCACTGCCAGAAAGAAATAGCACATATATTAAAAACTAACGGAAAGATATAAAAAATTTTAAAACTAATTTTTGTTAAAAAAAAACAAAAAGTCAAAAGGTTGCAATAAATATGTTTTTGTTTTTTTTTGTTGTTGATATATATTATGCTTTAACGTGTAAATTAAAAAACCTCCGAATGAATAAATAAAACAACGGCTAAATGGATACCAATTTTAGGACGGCGTGGGAATTTACGTTCATGGCAAGCAACGGATAAAGTTGGACGTTTTAAAAATCATAAGAACTTATATATTCACTTGAAACAATAAGAACTCTAAATTTTAAAACTTTTTATTAAATGATGCAATAGAATCCTATCTGACCAAACTAAATTCTTTATTAATAGTGGTATTTGATGTATTTTTTTTCTTATTTATGTAAAATCATTTCCATTTATTTATTTTTGTATTCTTTAAGTTTTTATCATGATTTTTTTTTTGTTTTTCGTTAAATTAATTATATAAATGTTAAACTTAAGTCGGGCGTGAATGGCTGTATAGATTTGTAAAGTTATATTAGGGGAGGGTAATCTTAGGTTATTTGTTTCGTGGTTAGATTGGGTCAATGGATTGGATATATTGGTGTGATTAGTAGATGTAATATTGATTCGCTACGGGCAGAATCGCTTCACACGCTGCACACTTCCGTTTGCCTATGGAAGGAATTATAAGTCGGATACCGCAGTTCCTTTCTATGGAGTTTTTTGTTTTATTGCTCTTCTTTGCAGATAGATGTAATATTCCTATCTCATAAGAGGCAATTTCTTCTCTTAACCTTTTGTGCTACCGTATTTTATTACATTGAATACATCGATATATCAGATGAATTGATGCCAGTTTGACTACGAATTTTAGCCTAAGATTAAATAGGAATAGAATGTTTATTTTCAAAAGCAAATTTATGTGGTCTATTCATACTCGATCCTAAATAAAAATGCAGTAAATTTAAGTTGTTTATAGACGCTTGCATGGATTGGTTATCGGTTTAAGTATGTTTTGGGTTTTCATATTTGATCAAAATATATAGACATTCGATAAATAATGATACCTTACGGTGAGTATCTAAAATGTATTTATTCAGATGTCTTTTAAGCTATTGGTGGCAATGCAAGTATCTTACGGTGAATACTATGGGTTACGTATAAATTTCCCTCCGCAATTGTCAGTAATCAATAATTTTGTATTTTGATCGTTTATGTTTACTTTGAAATGTTTTTGACCGTGAAATCTATGTAACCGGTCTATATTCAACGTGATAAACAAGCTTTCATAAATTTATCTGTGCGAACTTAATAAAAATGTAAAATTAGAATCTAATAGTAATGAAATGTAAATTAAAGTCAAAAATCAAAGTTAAAAATAATGTTAAATGTAAAAGTGTAAACTAATACTAAAATAATTTCAAATCTTATATATATGTGCATAAATAAATGTTTGTATGCTAATTACTGGCAGTGGCTTATTTTATTTATTTTTTTAATATTGAAATATAATTAGATAAGATATTATATTATTTAATCTCTGCTATTCCACTGAGCTAGTGACATGGGCTAATGACCGGAACCAAAATATTTAAAAAAAAAAAAAATTTTTTTTTTTGACTTACGTATCTGCCTACTTATAAATTTTTCTAGGTTCAAATGCCTAGATGGCGCCCTGTAGTGCAGTTTACCTTAAGTCACCTTTTCTGGATCATTACAATGGCGCCCTACATTCACAACCCTGAAGAGAAGACTAAAAACAGAACTTCCAAAGTTATCTAACTAAAATGACATCAATCATATCCATGACCACAACTGCCACCTCAATACCGTAAGTTTTGCTTGACCCTGATTTAGGTGTTTCAGGTCTGAATCCCTTCCCATGTCTGTATTTATGTCCATTATCATCGCCATTGCTGTCTGTATGCTTAACATATGTTTTGGGTCTTCGAATCCTATGCTAGCCTTCCTATGCCATTGTGTTTGTCTTTGACCACTACCATTCCAGTTTATGGAGTTTAAACTGACATTTTCTTGAGTCTTGTCCGCTGGTTTATTTTGTTGCCTCATATCGGCTGCATTTAGTATATCTGCTACTTGTTCTATCAATTTATTTTAAAGTACTTTTCTACACTGGTAAGGTATTCTACTGGAGCCTCACTTGTTTGCCCTTTAAACACTCTTATCTTTCGAAATTGGTTAATGTTAGTAACATACATATAATTTTTATATCCCTGTACTAATTTTTCTTGTTTTTATCCATTTTGTCTCTTTTCACTCTATTTATGTCAACACTGCTTACTTCGCTCTCTATCTCACATATTTTTATCACTGTCTGTCTTTTTTCCTTTATAGCTTCCTGTTCGTCCTTGTTGCTGCTAACATTTAGCATTATAACCTGCTGTTCTATCTGCTGGACCGTGTTTTCCATTTTTTCTACTTTAGTATTATTTCCTAACAGCTTCTCTATTTCATACATTTTGCTATTGCAGCTATTTTCTATCTCATTTCTTTTTTCATCAATTCTTTCACGCATGCCCTCAAACTCTAGTCCTGTTGTGTTTTGTCTATTTTCTATAGCTTCTGTATGTTTACTATTATTTAACTCAAGGTTATCATATTTTATTTCTACATTAGGATTTTTTATTTTTAATTCCTGTAATGTTTCATCTTCTAGTCTTTGGGACATATCCTCCATCCTTTTCTCTATTTCCTTTTTTAAATATTCTATTTGCCGTGGTATCTTGGCTATTTCTTCTTTCAGTTCTTTCATAAAGTCTATCATTATATTCATTAACTTTTTTTCCTCCATTTCAAGTTTCATTCTGTCTTGCCTATAAAAATTTAATTATCCACACTTTTATATTTCACTATCACTATATCTCTATGCTAACAAAGTATTATGTTTATTTATAACAAAGTATTCTGTTTATTTACTTCTTTGTTATTAAATCACAACGCTAACAAAGTATTCTATTATTCCTTACAAAGTATTCTACTTATTTCTAACAAAGTATTCTGTTTATTTATTTGTTATTAAAACTCAATGCTAGCAAAGTATTCTATTTATTTATTTCTTATTTATTAAATCTCAGTACATTCACACTTAGCTCACCCTAATTTGTTTGCCATCTATATATATCTAGTATATGTTAATTTATTTATTACTTTCTTTTCTTTTTTTTTTATTCTCAATTGTAGCTTGCTATCTGCCCACACCTCTCCTATTAAAAAAAACAATAATTTTTTATTTCATTTATTATTTATATAACACGGCTGTGACCTCCACTATGAACTTATGTGCATACGAATTGCATCGTGCCCAATAACATGTTGGTCACCATTTTTACTGTAATGGTCACTGTCTGCATTTCTATACACATTGAGCATGACATGCGTTTTCTAACATCGAGCAGCAATTAAGAGATATTCAAAGGCATCCAAAATAAACATTACTATAATCATACCTTTGAAAGGTTCATTTACTGCAACCTTTGCGCGCCACCTTAAGAAAGAGATTACTCCTCTCCCCAAGGAATATGATCATGTAATTAATAAACAGTTATAATCTCTTATATTTTCTTTTTTTATATATATATATAAAATCAATAGAAAAGTGAATGCCTAATGAATGATTCCCGATCCCGGTTAAGTTTACTGTTGGGTTACTTGCAAATATATTTCAGTTTCCCGCAATAATTTCTTTAATGCCCTACCATATTTATTCACATCATTAAAAAAAAAAAATATATATATATATATAGCATTTATTAACAGCAAAATACATATTTACATGTGGTGTCCGCATTTGTTTATTTATAAGCATATTATCACCATTCATCCTATTTATTTACAGTATATTGTGTGTGTAAGCAACAGAGAAAATATACCTGCACAGACCACTCCTTTTATTATAATATGTACATTTGTTTGGGCTGCAACTATGCTTGCAGCCATCTTTGTGGCAGTCATTTAAGACTGACTGTCACAATATATATATATATATATATATATATATATATATATATATATATATATATAAATGACAGAAATCCATCAAGAATTCTATGTGTATTTTGTTTTACTGATGTACTTTTTATATTATAATAAAATTTATACTAAGTTTTATCTTTTGCCATCTAAGAATGTTTCATAAAGATCTGTATTTTTTTTGGACTATCTTTTATTGATTTGCTTTCTCTATCATTATTTTTTCTCAATGCTTTATTACTGATATCCATATTGGAAGGCAGTAATATTTATCGCCATAAATTGCATATTAACAGCAGGACAACATTTCAAATTGTACAGAATATCATGCTGAAAATTTTATCAAAGAATATAAAGATATTATTGTGATTTTCTGGAATTGATATCGATTTGATATAACTTAAACATATTTATAATTTTAGTTAATTTTCTTTATTTTCCTTATTACATCTGCAGCTGAAAATATTTTATTTACTTTCTAGATGCAGCTA
This sequence comes from Epiperipatus broadwayi, assembly GCA_028023455.1. NCBI lineage: Eukaryota > Metazoa > Onychophora > Udeonychophora > Euonychophora > Peripatidae > Epiperipatus > Epiperipatus broadwayi. The sequence goes on from JAQFVV010012417.1 coordinate 9,174,989, forward strand.
AGTGTTCTTTCAGTATAGGACAGGGCTAGGTGGTATTATTGAAGAATTATAATAATTTTTTAATTACGTTTTAAATATAAATATTTAACATTTTTAGATTAATCAATATTACCAAAAGTTTGTGTTTTTTATGATCATATATATACACATTTTGTGTATCATTGACAATATTATTCATATTAACATTATTTACGTTTAGAGCATTAAAGTGAAAACAGAAAACTGGAATATTTTTAATAATAGATAAAATATGTATATTGTAATAATTATTTTTTATAAAAATATTAGTTATGAAATATTATTTTTGTTTTATTATAATACATTGAAAGATACATGGTACAATTCTAACAACTTGAATAATATCAAAATAAATAAATACATTTTTTTTATTTATTTAATATTATAAATTGTTAGATTAAATATGATCCAAATATCTTTCAGCAATAAATACTATTATTTTTTTTTGGAAGGGACAAAAAAATGAAATCATAAAAGTTAATAAAAATAAAGCTAGATGTAAAAAGGAATTTTTTTTATTATTGTTATTAAATCATGTTTAAAATTTAGTATTTTTTTTTATTTTTTAAATAATTTTTATTAAAATATTTTTATTGGAGTTTATTATTTATTGCATATATTTTTAAGTAAATCTCAACTCATGAATTCAAAATTTAATATTTTAATATATATTTTTCAAAATAAAAAGTGCTTCTTTTTTAAAAAAAAATTATTAAGCTTATTTTTTTCCTCCAGTCTAATCTTGGATAGGATCTAGTTTAGATTCTACCCATATATATACCTGAGGATTTAGATAATGTTTTATAAATTTTAAACATTATAAAATGCTGAAAGTACACCCACACCATACCCATATAAAAATAAATATAAGATTAATTTTATTAAAATAAATAAGGTTTTATTTAGTTTTGCATAATTATAGATTAGACAAAAACTATATTGGTGAAAAATAATACATTGAAAGTAAAAATATTTGTTTATTTGAACAAGCTTTAAAATACTGATTTTGAATACATATATTCCGTTGTTTTCCTGAAGGTTTGTAATGATGGTATTCTAGTTGTATTTTTATATTGAACTATTTCTATCATCTAATATGTGTATTGACTGTTTTTAGAAAAAAAATAACTTTATTTAAATATTCCAAGCACATCAAACAGGTTAGTATATGCACAATGTTTCAAGAGTTATTATCCCCCCCCCTTCTTCGGGTGTTGCTGGCCTGACCAGTGACAATATTAGCATGGGATTCAAACCTGGACTCTTAGATTCTTGAGTATTGAATTTTAAGGTAACACTCTGAGCAATTGAGCCACCCTGCCAAATGCCACAGTCTGTATACTTATCTATGAGGTTCCTCCTGATTTCTCCATTTTTTCCTTAAAGCAAAGTTGATTGGTGGTTTCCATACACTATGTATAGTCACACTAACATGTTTGATGTGCTATTTACTAACAGTTGAATGTACTTGGAACATTTAAATCAAGTTAAAATCTAAAGACATTCAATACATATATTAGATGATAGAAATAGTCCAATATAAAAATACAACATATATTCCATGTTTCTGCAATGTTTCAAATTTAGCACCATTGCAGATAAAGTGTGGGTATAAATGTATGAATAAGTTAAGACTGTTGTATCTTGTTAATATATTATTATTTTTGTTAATTTCCTTAATTTATAAAAGATATTCAGAAAATAATCAAGGAAGTTAAAGATTCTAAAGGTCATATAGCATTTGTATATGAAAAATATATTAAGTCATCAAAACATTATCTCATTTATTTGAATCTAAACACAAAAATTAGATGTAATCATTTAATATTTTGTATTTTTATTGAAAAAAGATAATTAAAAAATAAAAAAATAAAATTTTTGGGATACTATCATTCTTCTTCAACTCTAGAAAATAGACTATAAGCTGTGAATAATGACAATAGTCACTAGATATCAGTATTGCAACAACTTATTATGCATTCTGCAAGTAAATGGAGAAACTGCTTGTAGATGTTAGATTTCACTGCTAAACTAATTCTTATTAGTCTTCCTTACTAAAGAGTATTTAAAATTGAAGACCGATACCATACTAACTAAATAAATGTGATCTGAAAAATCAATGATGCTGTTACATGTTTTTATTAGAAGTATTTATTTGTTTTTTTAATAGATATTAGATATATTTTATTATAGCAAACAATTTTGTTATAGATAAAAGCTATTTTTTAAGCAAATGGTTCTAGTGTTTTTCATTTTTTCTCAAAAATAAAAAAAAAACAAATATTTTATATGGTCACCTAGTGCAGTTTTTTTTTTTTTTTTTTTAAAAAAAACAAAAACCTTACCCTTTTGTTCAAATAGTCTTTTATTATACAGTTATATAACTGATTATTATCTATACAATATACTTCTTCCTCAATAATTCTTCTCTCTACAGTAATGATAATATTTTATTAATTACTTAATATAAGTATGATTCTAAATATTAAGAGTCTATAAATATTTTGTTAAAGAGTAAAAAATGTAATATTCAAACATATAATCTTTTCTTAATTCTCATCATTTCTATTTTATATATATATATCTACTTTTTTATTCTTTTCATTTTTTTAATTCAGAAATGACTTTTCTTACTTTCAATCTTAGCAATATATATTTATAGGGGATTTAAACAAAAACTTTCAAGCTCCCTTTAGGTACCCAGCTATCTCATACAACATGGACATGACAATAATATTGTCATCAGCAAGGAATTTGGGCATCCCATCATCAGATTTTGTAATGGTATGGATAGCTGAAAAGTTGGAGGGTGGAGTAGATTGAAGACTGTTCATTAAAGTTTGAAGATTTGCTATTTTAATATAAACCAAATACTGATTATATATGTGCGGGGGAGATGATGATCTGGAACAACTGATGAGTTCTGGTTCAGCATGATATACATATATTGGAGATTATTGATCTTTTTCACATGTGTGTGATCATGTGTATTGGTTGTGTGAGATAGAATAGCTGAAGGAAGCTTGAAAGTCTGTGTTCAAATCCTCTATATTACATTTAACCTCCAGGTGCATAAAGTATACTTCTATTATATACATATATCCATATAAAGTCTTTACTTATTTTATTTTTTATATATGACTTTTACTTGCTTTATCCTTCACTTCAATGTATTAAACCTATTAATTTTTTCTAATATATGTAGCAAATATTACTACTCATTTTAATGTATAAGTTTGTTTTTTTTATCTAATAAAATAACTTTAGATGTTGGATTTTCCAATCAGGACAGGGTAGATCTTAGAATTGCCCAAGAAAAGTTTTTAAAATAAACTAATTTTCATTTGTCTTGCTAGTGATGAATTATCAATCAATAATATGAGATTTACTTTCAAAAAGATTGAATATGGCTAGAATGATTCAAATAATTTGTCTAATGCATCTGATAGTATGTAAATATATCTTCCAAATATATTGTCATTTAAAAATTGGACTAATATTTTTTCAAACAAAAAAGATTAGCTAACAATTTGTCTTCAAATGAACTAAAAATATTTTTTTACCATACAAAAATAGTATCAGGTCTTATGAAAGAGAAAATAAATAGAATCTTTTGGTTCAAGTTTCCTTTTATAGAAATTAAGCCACTATTTTCTAATTTGTTAGCTATTGTCAATGTTGGTTTCATGTGATATATATTAATAATACAATATAAAATTTAAAGAAAATTCAAATTTTTGGAAAATTGAAATTACAAATCATTATGGAGTTAAGGTTGTTAGCAAGATTAATTAAGTTGTAACATATGTTAGTACATAAATCAATTTTACATTTTTAACAAGTTATTTCTTATTCATCTCATCTTTAATTATAACTAATCATTTATGATTTAATGGCAGTACAGTAAATTCAGTAATTATTTTCTTTTTATAATTTTACTTCTTCCTATTATTATTACTTTTATTTAGAAATGTAAAAATGTGATCAAGTTAGATTCAAAATTTTTTCCAGAATTATTTGACAAATCTGAAATTTCAATGTTTTTTTAATATAGAAATTTTCTTTAATTTTTCTAGTTATTTGGTCTTTATAATAAAAATATGGTGATTTTATTGAAATGGATTCAAATTCATATAACATAAAGTCTAACTTTTGTAATAAAAAAACTTTACATTCTCATTCAAATAATTAAACATAAGTAAACAAAGATCTAATCTTATTTGAACTAGTAATTGAGTCAGTTAATTATCTTTTTTTTTTTTTTACTATGCAATTTATTTTCATTTTGCCAAATTATACAAACATTTTCTTGAGACAAATTTATTAAAGATTAGTTTGGGTTATAACATGATACTTTATATTAATTTTAATATTTTAATTGTAAATCTTTTTATTAAATTTTTAATGTTTTTTTCTTTGGAGTCATTAGCTTGAGATTTCATCTTGCACAAATATGTAGAAAGAAAGAGAATGAGCCAATGAGAATGATATAGTTTTATTTCAGACTATCCTTTAGTAATATTAATAATATTCTACTAACAAGAAGCATTATTGAATGTTAACATTTCATGGCTTGCTTACAGCATAAGTTTTGATTTGACATATATCACTTTAAAATAATTTAAATCACTAATTATTTAAAATTTTACCCGAGTTCTAGATTTTTTTATGTATACAGATTTATTAAATGATCTGCAAGTTTATAAACTCAACAATAAAACCGAATTATTAAATACAAAGAATCTCTTAACTAAAGGTGTTTGACTAAGCGATATTTTAAATTCCTGCTACTGTTTTCACTCAACCATTTGTAGTATATTGCCCTGACTGTTTAAACGTAGTGGTGAGAATGGCGGATTTAAAGTCTAATAATTCCCGGATCAATTCCCAACTGAAAAGTGTAAAAAAACAAAAAAAAACAAATCTCAGTTTAATTAATTAAATAAAAACTAGCATTCATCCTATCATTTTCATGTTTGAACATCATTTGACTTTCCGAGAAACTCATCGTACGATTCCACACACACATAATACGTGCACATATATATTCAATTATCATCTATAATTTACTATTAGTTAGGGCATGCACATCTTATTCTATCTTTTCAAATCTTTCTTATTTTCCTACGTTCTTTTAGTATTCTTAAATGTTCCTTTGCTTCTTCTTCCTACAACATGTTTTATTAACATAACGTATAGCCATTGTAACAAAAAAATAAAATTAAAAATCTCCATATGCTAATTAATAACAGTTGTACAATCATATTTTTTACCTACAAAAATACTGGCGCTATTGATAAAATCGAGAATAGTGATTAGAGAGATACATTAAAATCTCTTTTAGTGGGGGATAAAAAAAGAAGAAAAAAGGTTTAAAATGATTTTCTATTTTATAAAAGGAAGCTGTAAAATGTTTTCTGATTATTTTGTTTAAATTGCCCTTTATAACGATAAATAGAACTGTTCATTTTAAATACTTTTAAAATATCTTTTTTACATAAATGTAAAACATTTAGTTTTATTTATCAAAAATATTATGCTTTGTTTATTTTTTAAATCATAAATTGTATTTCAGAGTCATACTATAAAATATATATTTAATGCTCCTCAGGTTTAAGCTTCAGCCTGCCATCCCTTCTGCATAATGTAGACTCTTCTGTATTGATCTACTGAGAAGCAAGTGGCAGCTGATGCTTAAACTTGAAAAATAGTGCTGGAGTTTACAATTTATCCTTTTTTAATTGGAAATATTTTAATTGTTTTTGAATTCAGGGTAGCCAGAGGGGCCTTCAACTTACAAGGATAGGGACCAGTCAGTAGAAAGGACGGTTCTCTCCAGGTAAGCGCAAATTCATATTATTTTTTAAAATTATTTAGTAGCATGTGTTAGATGGAGATGACGCAGATGAACTTGCAGAGTCTCTGCCATCATAATTGTATTTATGAATGTATTGCCGGTTGTAAAATGTTGGAAATAACAGGAAAATGTTACATTTATAATAAGGAATAAATATTTACCCACTTGACTTTCAATAAAAGCTTTATTTACATTTGTTTCACAGCATAAAGTTGTGCAGATATTATACGTAAAAAAATATGTTAGAAAATAATCTTTTCTAATACAAGCATTGTTTAAATTTAAAAAAACAATACTTCATTATAATAAGTAAAAAATAGAATTCTACCTAAATGTAGATTTTAATTAACTCCAGATAAAATATTTATTTTACCTTATGTTACATCCTCCTGGAAAAAAAAAAAAACAACATGTAAATTTAACCTCTATGTGACTTCCAATATAATGGCATTATTTAGCGCCCATTAATTTTTGTTTAGATTAGTTGTTTCAACTTGCTTTTTAAAATTTTAATAGTTTTGTAATTTAAAAATTATATAATTTTAGAAACTTTGTGTTTAAAATAGTTTGCATTTTGTATGTTTAAATTTTATTTTGATAAACATATATACTTGATCATATGTACCTATATATATTTATCTATCCATATGTACATACAAAAAACATATATAATGAATACATGCATCTATACAATACTTAAAGATAAATATAAATATATTAAACATTAACTTTGTCTTTTCTTTGTGTAAATTTGAAAATAAAAAATGACTTTTTAAAAAATTGAAAAGTTATTTGAAAAATAGCCAACAATTTGAAATAAAGTTGTAACATTCTAAGGCAATGATTGGTTAAAGAATAATGATATCATGCCATGTGACTACAGAAAGGTAAGTTATTATAAAAGTTATTAAAGCATATTTAACCTTTTATTTTTAATTTATTTTTAAAATAAAATTAATTAACCACCGAATGCCAAATTTATTTATTGAAATCAACAATAAAAAAAACTTTATATATATAATAAAAACTTTGAATGGAAGAAAAAAAACTCTTCTTTGAGAATTTGGCTAACATATGGAAATCTGTTGCTATGTTTGATGTATTTAATACATTTTGTCTTTTTTTAAATATTTAATTTATTTTTTAACATGTATACATTTTTATTTATTTTTTTGGATTTTGTAAATTATAAAATTATAACTTTTAAAATTTTTGACTAAAATATCTGAAGAAATTAAATTTCAGAAAAGTGTGAAGGAATCTCATTTCACATAAAATAATGACTGATCAAGCATTGTTTTAATAAAAAGTGTCATTTTAGACAGCTCATGAATTAAATAAAAATGTAAACTGAATTTCATTTATGAATAATAAAATTGAATATAAACATACTGTTTTGTAATAAATCTAACAGTATATATATTTAAAAAAAAGTAAGTTTATATATGCGTATAAATTTCAAAGACATCTTAATAACTTAAAAGACTAATTAAAGCTTGTGATGGAGTTCTGAGTATTAATATGCTAGAATATACTATGTCAAATAGGTAGCAAATGATAACAAATTATAATTAATGATAAACACATCATCACATAGTTGGATTACCCTCAAGCTATTGAATAACATTCATACATTTAAAATTTTAACTAGAATATATATGTAAATAGAGAAATTATAACTAATCTTGATTTCACTGTGAAATAATTTAACAAATCCATTATACTGCATGAGCAAACTAATTAAAAAATAGAGTGGACCATATGTTATACTTTTCAAGGCAAATAAAGTTAAGTTTTCCAAATGTGTTAAAATTTTGGAGATAAATTAATATTGATGCTAGATACAAATATTGTGCAATTTATCTACTCTTAATTTGCTAAATATAGTCTGATGGATTTGTTTACTTATTTCAAGTCTAGATGGAGCTTGATCATTTCTGCTCTATTCTAATTCTGTACAAAGTTACTATTTAATATATATATATATATATATATATATATAGTAAATATGTACATATTATATATATATATATGTTAAAACGAAGATATATATATATCAGGCTATACAACTTAAATATTCTGAATAATAATAACAATAATATATATTATTGTTATTATTATTCAGAATATTTAAGTTGTATAGCCTGTTTTGTTTTGACAAACATATTAGGATATGCAAAAATTTATTGAAAAACAAAAGATTTTATGATAACTTTTATAATATCAAGTATCAGTGTAAATTAATAAAAAAATACCAAAAAGAAATATAATTTTTGCCCAAATACATAGGAAAATAACAAATTGTTTCTAGAAAGCTAATTTGCTAACAATGAATTTCATCATATCTTCTAAGTTTATGAATTTTAGCAATGCCTACCAGTTGACTACATAACATTAAAAAAATATATATCAGTAATTTAAACTGGACTATTATATATAATTAAGACCAAATTTTGATGGTATCCAGACAAATTTCCCCAACTATATCAAAGCTAATTACAAATAGATAGAAAATGGACAATAATAAATAAGAAAGCAAATTTACAATCAATCAAAAAATTAATGCACCATTATTATAGTCAGCTTAAATTAAACTTTTACAAGGCAAAGATAATATTTATTTATTTTTATTGATTGTAAACAAACTAATATACTATAATAAAATATATAATAAGGCAAGTGCACTAATTGTTAAATTGCTATTATATATAATTTCAAATCATTCATTTATCAAACAATGAACTATTAAATAAATAAATATTATTTATGTTATGTAAAAAATTAATTTAAGCTGATTTGAGTAAACTTTTATTAACTTCTTAAGTAATTAGTAAATTTATTTAACATTGTCTAAGTTAAGTATATTTAAATATAAAATAGATTTTCATTTTCTAATTATATATAATTAATCTTGATAATGATGGTTAAGATTTGACCTGATATTGGAAATATTATTTGATAGGTTAATCATTTATTATATATAATAGTCATTTAGCTATTGTTAATTATATATTTCATTATAGTAGATTACTTTATTTATGTGATATTAAAATGAATAAATATTAACTCTGCCATGTAAATTTTTAATTTAATCTGACAAGAGAGAAGTTTCTTAAACTTCTCAGAAAATTTGTAAATTTTCTTTTTATCTCTTGTCTAAATTACAGATTACTTAAATACAGTAGACAAATATGAAGTGTGGATTATTAACCTTGTTAATGATTGTCTGGATACTGTAATAATGTTATTTGATGGAAAAATGACTTGAATATTAAAAAAGTATTTTTAATATAGCAAAAATAAAAACGTTTTTCTTAAAACTACTAAGAATAGAAAACATTAATTTGATATAACTAATAAAGACTACTACTAAATATGTTTTAGGAATGTTTTCCACTCAGATAAAGATATTCATTCTGGTAAAGATGAGAATAAAACAATAACAAAACTGTTTATACTATGAATAATCAAACATTAGTAATTAAAAAAACTAGTAGTAGCCATTATAATTAAGATAGTGCAAAGTGAGTTTTTTTTACAAAAGCATTTTTGTGTAAAAAAAATTATTCAAAATGTTTTGCTATTTTAATTAAACTACTACTTGAAAAAGAAATTACCTTTCTGCACTGAAATGTCAAAAGTATATGCTAACAGTAAAATACTTTTGAAGCTATTTTGAACCAGAAAAATTTTATTTTTGCATTATTAAAAGTTAGATGTCTTACTGCCAGAAAGTGATTTACATGACTCTTATTTATCAGTTTAACCAAACCTTAAATCAGCATGATAATAAGCTCAGTGATTTTTTGTTGTTTGTGCTTTTGATGATATCTAAAGATATTTAAAAATGTTTGAGGCTAAAATTAAGAATCTTGAAGCAAAAAATATTATAGTACAAAAAAAAAAACCTTTTACAATTTTATATATACTATATCTCATTGTAAAGCCACATTTTGAAAAAATTGATGGGTAAAAATTAGAATGTTATATAAATTATTTGTAACAATTAAATCTATTTTTTTTAGGAATTTAAATAGTTTTTATGAAAGCAAATTACAAGAATATTTATACATAGAAATCATAGTTATATTTTCTATGACAAACTGAATATTGTAATGTAATTGATAATTTAATGAGAATAGCGTTTGTATAGTCAAAATTTAATATATAAATTATTGTTACTCTTAAATATTTTAAAACTAGTTATGTGATAAAAATTATGATTATTTTTTATTATATTCAACATATTATAAAGAATATCTCCACAACATAATCAAAATTGATATAATAATGAAAAATAAATTATCTTAAACTAATAGAAACTAAAAAATTTGAATGCCAATATATCAAAAAATCATATTGTAATGTAATCAGAATCCTGTAATGTAAAATAAAACTATATTTTTTTGCTCTATTAATAATATAATAGAAAAAAGTTATTTAAAAAAACCTGATGGAAAAGTATGAATCTGTCTTTTTAAAACAAAAAATATTAAAAGAAAATAAAAAAGTTGGACAAGAAAAATTCAAACAAACATTCATTTTTACATAACTATACAACAAAATAATGAATCCCCCCTCCCAAAAAAAGAAGTGAGTAATAAATAAATGCAATAAATACATTAACATATTTAGTACCCTACAAGTTATTTATCTAAATTTACCTCAATACAACTTTTAAAGCTAAATAATATTTTCTTTTTGTTAATCTCAATTTTTCTGATACATCTTTTCAAAACATCTTGATTTTAAGAATATGCTCACAATTTAATTTTCCCACACTATTCTGTGAAAAAGAGAGTAGTAATAGATTACATCAACAATTAGAATGGTATAAAATACTTTTATATGACATTATGGGTAAAAATATTAAAAAAGAATATCGAAAAAAAATTCTGGTTGATATTAAGCAGAAATAACTTATTACGTGATCAAAAACCTGACCTTGAAAAGCATATTATTGAAGTTATATACAGGTTAAGGGGAGGAGAAATACATGTTAACGTGTGTATAAATTAATACCTGTTTATAATTATTTATGAAAATGAAAGTCATTGTTTAAATAGAAACTGTATTTATGGATTATAAATATATTATTATGGTCTATGAAGAAGGCAATTTATGATACAGGTTTGTTAAATAAAAAAAGTGCAAAATTAAATTTTTCAAATTTGTATATAATTTAATTGTAAATTAACTCTTGATATACTGGTTTGATTTAGTGATATCAGATGCTTCATAAATATGTGTGTGTGTTAAAATAATATTATAGTGATAAATGTAGAATTTGTCATCAATTTTTGATTTTGTCATTGTACTACAATTAATTTCAAATTTTGTAAATAATTATATATGTATTTATTTTCAAATATGTATAATATTACTGGTAACATTCTTTTCTCTATCTTACAAATAAAAAGTTAAACATTCAGTAATATTCTTGGATGGGAGTCAGCAGAGAAAATTATTACAACTGATTTCTGAAGAAATGAATATTTTTTTGGTGAAGTGAAATTATTTGTAAGTTTCTGTTGATCCTTTATTTTTAATTTGATATTGGAGCCAATGGCTTGAAAGTTCAAATATCCTAAGATTTTAAGCAAATGACATTTACTTATATAGATATATATTTGTAACACTAGATAAGCTGCTATACAATTCAATGATTTCAGTTTATTATTCAATTGCAAGCCTCTTTATTCTTTTGGAAAAATTTGTCTTTAAGAGTAAAAAAAGATTCATAGCCTAAATAAATGAAAGCTAGGAGTCACATATCAATTAATACATATAGTATTAATAAAGTAAATTATAAACTTATAATTCTGATGTTAGAAAACGCTACATTTTTAAATATTTTTAAAAAAAATCAGTAAACAGTATTTGTAAAACTGCACCAGTTAAAATATTTGTAATAGGTATTGAAGCTGATCTATACTTATAAAAATTCAGCTGCTAAATAGGTTTTTTAATACCATACATATTTTTTAATACCATATTTTAATCCTAAACTGATAGAAATGTTAATAACTGTAGTATAAAGTTGTGCCATTCTCATTAAATAAAAATTACATTTTTTTAAACTTTTTTTTATATTAATAAACAATTAGAAAGATATGACAATATATTTAAAGGAAATTTTGTTTTATACATTTTTTGTAAGTTTATTTTATGTGATGATTAATAAGATTAATCCATTTCTTCTTTAGCAAACATTCAACTACAATAACTTTAGTCTAAATTTTATTATTATAATTCTAACTGTTGTGGTTACAGTATTCTACTAATATTACCTACTATTGTAGGAAGCAGAAAATAGTAAAATACAACTGATAATGATCAAAATTAACTCATTGTTATATTAGTGTATTGCCTAAATGCTCAACGTACTTTGATCAGAAAGCCTAACACATCTGCAAATTATTGAATACTGCTTAAAAATGATGTAAGAGTACCAACAAAATCACGAAACATATATAAAATTAAAGCTAAATTTTACTGATTTAATATAATATTAGTATACTGCTTATACAAGTGTCACAACTGTGAGGGTCCAAACTAAATCTTTATACACTGTTTATTAAAAGATATTAATTTAGTGTAAACTTAGCATTAGTAAGTAATACAGTACAGAAAGAATTCTATATTAAAAAATTAACATTTAATAGCCATATGCAAAAAACAATATATGGAAATCCTAAGTAGAAGATAAAAGAAAATAAAAAAATATATAATAAAGGGGAGCAAGATGGAAAATGCAATACTGAATATATATTTTTTTTTCTCATGTGTCATAACATCAGCCAGGAAGCGAAACAGTTAACCTGGGACAACTGCTTGTAAAGCAGCTGTTGCTGATCTCATGACCACCAATGCTTGACAATACTGAATATATTTGAAAACAAGTTGAATGCACCAATTAATCTTTCAGTTATATGTAGAAGCAAAGAGAAAAAATATAAATATATCAGTAAGAAAAATATATTTTATGTAGCTTTTATATGCCATATATGGTTTAATGCAGAGATAGTCAGATTAAGAATTATAAGATCCTCTTAGATTAATCCCAATTCTGGCACTTTGGACATCCAAACTTCTTGTGAACTTAAGGGCAATAAAACACTTTGAGTATTGATTTATTTTATTTATATTACTAAAATATCCAATTTTTCATATAGTATTGTATAAATATGTAAATAGAAGATATTTCCAAATGATTAATATTATGTAACACTTCAAGATTAATACTCAAATTACTGGTTTATTAAGTGAATGAAATATTCTCAATCCAAAGAACAGGACAAAACTGTTTTACAGAAAAATATCATACTAATTTCTAGTCATGTGATTAGTTGCTCAGAGATCATGCAATGTTCAAACAACCAATGGATAGACTGAGCATAATAATTACATTTAGTTGATGAAACTGATTTTTTTAAAAATTTTACTCAGCTTAATGTTAATTCAGGAGAATAATATTCTTGAGTTCATTATTCTTCCACTGCACTAAACCTACAGGATATAAAGAAATGTGATTAGTATAGAAGTACAGTATTTAAATGTCATCTTATTGCAAAACAAGGGATAAAAAATGAAATATTGTATTATTTCTGAACTATAAGACACATAAAAAAATCTGGTGGATATATTTTAATCTTAAATTGTATTGATAAAATTAAAAACTATTTTAGCAGCCATTTGCTTTTTTTAAAAAGATCATGTAATAAAATGTTGTAAAATATAATATATCAAATTATTATAAAGCTAATAAATATTTAAAGGTGAAATACTTGCTTTAATCAGTCAGTATGTTGAGAAAATATCACTGCTGAAATGTCAGATTTTATTATATAAAAGAAGTTATTATAAAATATGATCAACTAATATTGCTAAATAACTCTCACAGTGAATCATGCTGACAAATATTATCAATGAGCCCTGAAAGAAATAAAATAGCTTTAATTGATGTCAGAGGTTAGTTCATAGAAATATGAGAATAAAATGTTAACAAGATAAATAGTAATAACTGGCCAGAAAAATAATAAAAAAATGCAATTAAATAAAAAATCTAAAGTATTACATCATTAAATAAATGAAAAAAAAAATTATTTAGTCTGCATTAATATTTTAGTTGTATTCATTAAATGCAGCATCTTTTTTTCTTTTTCCTTTCTTTTTTTACACTTCTCTATTTTAATATTGTGACAAGACTAAATCAAATTATGACTTCTGTAAACACTATATATCTTAATTTTGTTTCAATATAGTAAGAACTATATGCCATAATTAACTGAAAAAAATAAATAAAATATGAGAATGAGAAAGAATATATATTTAACTATTTAAGATAAGTAAAGATACGACTTTTTAAAAGTAATTTAATGTAGGACAATGAATTCTCCAAACTCTATCATAAAAAGAATACATAATCAAATGATTTATTGCTCAGAAATTCATATGAAGAGCTAGATGTATAATATTTCTGTAGTGTAATTTTTACTACACTACTGTCACTCTAGTCTAATGAATGACTAATAAAATTATTAATATGCTAGAGCTGAGTTAATCACAATACCTTCATTAAGATTACACAAGGCAAAATATAAAGGAATGGTTTATTGCTCAAAAGATTATAAAAAGTTTGAACATGAAGTGACATAGCTCAAACTGCAGTCCATGATTGTGAACTCTAGACTCTGCCAATTGACCAAACCATGCAAAGAACAAAAACTACTAAAATAGAACAGACGCTTGAGGTTAGTCAAATGCAGAATGATAATAACTTTTGAATTTTTGATCAATTGTTGTACTTTTTAAATAATTTTAACTAGATATTCATTTTACTGCATGATAATCACACTGAACATGATCTGTCAATTTAATAAAAAATGCTATTTTCTGAAAGATTTTCAAAGTCTGACCATGATTCAAATATAAATGGATTCACCTGCTTTTCCTCTAAAAAAACCAAGATCAAGTTAACCATAAAATAATTTTAAGAAAACCTATTTTTCCTCTACTTTAGATACATCATGCAGTGAATAATTTTTTTTTACATTAACAGATTCAGTATCACTATATTATACTTTCAGAATATTAAAAAACTTCTTAAATCTAACATAAAAGACTTCTAGAATATTTATGTTAGATTAATGGGAGTTCATGTTTTATTTCCACACAATAGATTTAGTGAGTAATAGTCATATATATATATATATATATATATATATATATATATATATATATATATATATATATATATATATATATATATATATATATATATATATATATATATATATATATATATATAATTAGGTTTTCTTAAAATTATTTTATGGTTAACTTGATCTTGGTTTTTTTAGAGGAAAAGCAGGTGAATCCATTTATATAACTAATCAACATATTTATAAGTATACTGCAAATCTATGAGCCAAGAAAATGAAGTATTTATTTTCACTTTTAAAGACACCAGGTAATAGGAACATATTTCCATTGGAATAATTGAAAATGATTTAAAGCAGTATTGAGTATAAATATACACATACTGGAACTAATATAAAATATAACTATGCTTCAGTAGTGAATGACTGAAATGAAATATTAAGAATATGAGAATTGTAAGTTATTAAAAAAAACTTTATTATAATGATGAAATTGGGAAGTTGTTTTTAAAAAATTAGTAGATAATAAAATAATTATTACTAATAGCAAGGAAAATGTTAATATCAATTAAAATGTTAGTTAAGACAATGTTTAAGATAAATATAAAAAAAATCATTGGTTATGGAAAGAGTAAAAAATTAAAAAAATGTCTCATGTTAAAATGATGTAAAGACAAAGATAAACATAAAAACTGAATTAGAATATATCTAAATATTAAGTGCTAAAGCTAAATTAGTCAATAAAATAATTAAAATTACCCCAAAATTATATATTTATATACATAAAGCTGTATATAACTGATTAAAAATGAGTTAGAAAAAATAGATATAATTGATTTATAGTAGAAATAATTTAGATGGAAAATGCAGTACCATAAGAATAATCACAACAATTGAATTTTAAAAAAAGTAAATGTTAATAGAGAAATAAATGTAATAGAAATATGAAGTAAGAATATAAGTAATTTGTATGATATAAATAATAAGTTCTTTTTTGCATTAATATAAAAGTATGTGAGTTTAATATAGATTGAGCAGTAATGAATGATGTATATGTAAATATCATAGGCAAGATGATGGTGTCAATGTGCAGAAAATTGATGAAATTCCAGTTCAGTAATGAAAGCTGTGAAGATCAAAGAGTTACAGAATTAAATAGTGCTTATAATTGAATTAACACAGGGAATGGCTATCGGATTTTCTTTCAATAAAGTATGAATATTTTAAAAGAATAAATGTAATTTTACCCTCAAGCTAAAATTGTTTAAGTTAGATATGTTTGTGTCATGATTCAAAAGATGGTGGTGCTACTAGAGAAGCAATTATAGTGGTAAGAACTATTTTTGAGAAATACATGCACACAAAAAAGTTAATACTGTGTTTTTGACTTTGATCTTGAAAAATCATTTGATAGAATAAATTGGAGGCTTTTTATTGAATATTTTGAAGATGAAAACAGCAGACTGGAAAAGGAAATGATTGTTTTAAGAGTAAATCAGAAGATATTTTGCAATTAGTTAGTTTTACATATATATATATATATATATATATATATATATATATATATATATATATATATATATATATATATATAAAGGCATATGTCTTTATGGCTAGGGAATTCGTAAGAAGTTTGGGCACCAGATTAGTAAGTGCCATAATCAATATTGAAACCTCCCAATTCCAAATTTGACCCTCTATCTATGGTGCCAAATTGCACAAGGCAATTTTTTATATAAATAAAACATGCAGTGTGTAATGTAAAATAGATATATTTTGGTAATATTTACTTAGATAATTCTCTAAATGAACATTGGTTTAATGATTACAAAGTTAATATTTTGGATAGAAAAATTTATTTCATCAGTTTTGAAGATGTTGCAGATCTAAAAATAGATTAATAAAATTTAAATATACAGTATATATGTAAACGCTTTTAATAAAGTAAAAGGTGATCTCTAAAGTATATTTAAAGAAAGAATAGTTCTTAAATATATTGTCTGAGGAGTAAAGATTTAGATGATCAAGAAACAGAGACAAATTAATGACCTTTGAGATATTGAATTAAAGGACATTCAAAATGACAACAAATTTCTCAGCTTTCCAACTCAGAAGTATATGATAATATAAGGACAGTTCTTTATTTCAATATCATCTGAATTAAGCTTGAGTAATCAGTGATTATCAATATCTGAAAATGGAGATTTAAATGCATTAACATCATATTATTAATTACTTGATCTTATTATTGATGGTATTACAATAAAAAACTGTTTTGTTTTACCATAGAATAAAAATATTATTTTAAAATCAGGCTTAGCAATATACAAATATTAAAGAGAATACATGAAAGTATATTTTTTATTAAAGAAATTATAAAATTAGAGGGAAGGGAATTTCGAATTAGGCATAACTAAGAGCTAGAGAATATATGAGGATAAGAGAAAAACAAGTAGAACAATAAAATAGATTAAAGAATAAAGTATGTAATAGATTAATAAATAGATTCTTCTTTTGGCAGGTAACTAATTAATAATGATGATCATATTCTAGAAACTGCAAACTGAATCTTGCCTTTGTTTTCATTATATAACTGGGTAAACTTTTTTTTTCTTTAAAAAAGTTAAATAACATTGAATGGTGAGGGAGTTTAAATGATCGGTATTTTTTGAATTCCAAATTATATTGACTATAATTTTCCCTCTGTAAAAAAATTTGGTTTGTTGTGGAACTGAAAAGAAATAAGAAAGTGAATAATTATACGTCGTGCAACACAGTTTGATATGAAAGGTTATAATTGCAGGTCTTAATTTGTTAATAAATGCACTTTCATAAAAATTAATTTGAGCTGAAAGAAAAAATAACTTCATTTATATTTGAACTTTTTTTTATTATACGAATACATATATAATGTGAAGCAGTGTGAAAAGATGGAAACTCATTTTCATTTTAAAAAAATAGTAGCAATTTTTTTTTATCATAAAAAAACCATTATTAATAAATATAATTTATAAGTTGTCAATCACTGACTAATTTTCTCTATTATGATTCTGCAAAATTTATTTTCTCTCCGGCATCCGTCAGCTTTGTTAATTTTTTCGATTTTGCCCCGAAGAATCAATATATATGATGCTTGTTAAATTATATGCTTATAATATCTTATTTTCTCTCCGCTGTGATTATTGATAACATGTTTTACTTCAAATGGAATAATTTTCAAAATTAAAGTATAATCAATGCAGTTTAGACTTTTTGACAGGATTTTTTTTTTAATCATTAGTATACTTTTTTTTTCATGTATCATAGCATCGGCCGGGAAGCAAACTCGCTAACCCGGGACAACTGCTTGTAAGGCTGATGTGCTGACCTCTCGACCACCAACGCTTGACCAATAAAAAAAATATAAATGGCAAAACAGTTTCACGTGACTATTATTGATACAGTTGTATCACTTATTTATATGACTATAACTTAAGCATTTACTTTAGGTAAAACAAAGCAAAATATGTAGCATATTTTGTTCAAAGATTTTTGAAGATAATATGAAATTATATGTTGGATTACAAAAAGTAGATGTAAAAAAATTGAAGAATCAGCTTATATGAAAATGGCAAATAATAATATTTGAAAAACACTGACTAACTTCATCTTTAAAATAAAAATAATAAAGAAATCAGGAAGACTCTCATATTTTTATAGCTAAGACTATTCTAACAAAGATAGTAATCAATATATATATATATACACACTGAGTATTATCTTTGCCAGAATAGTGTAGTTGGTTAAAATGTCATTTTACATTTAATGGTTACTAGTTTAATCTTATTCTATGCCTGAAGAAGGGAGGAGAAAAATACCATTTAATGCAATATATTCTAAACTAATCAGTGATTTTATCACTAACAGTTAAATGTATTTGGGAAAACTATAAACAAAGTTCATAAAGTTAGAATTTTCCTGAAATACACTTATTAACTGAATTAGATAATGAAAATAAGCAAACAAATGATTACAAAATAAAGGCTTTCATTGAGCAATAGAAGTCACTTGAAAAAGAGGATGCTATTCCATCTCCAAGAAATGAAAAAAAAAAGAAACTGTTCTAGAAATGAGCTTTGCAATTATAAAAACCAATTTTTAAACCAGAAATACTTCCACATAGAGCTTTTTTTTTTGATAATTTGATAGTTTGCAATGCTATCTTTTAATTTATTCAGCAGAAAAAATTTTTCCTGAAATATTTTGACACCATATTAAAATGTAACTCTCCAATGTATTCTATTCTCTGTCATATTTTTTCAATGAAAACCATCACTATTGCACTCCTTTAGAATATCTTTGAAATAATCCTTATAATATAGATGAATTCTACCTCTTCCACAAAAATCCCTGTTCTAGTTTAACACAAAACACCATTTTCGGAAATCTTGAATTGTTCATTCATATGGTCAATCCAATGAAAAAATGATTTTGCAACAGTGGATTTTATAGTAAAACATCCAGTAAGTTGAATAACATATTGATTGCTTTTATGATTTTGCTATTGTAATTTTATAGTATCCTTAAATTAAGCTTTTCTAATGCTTTATTTTGCACCAATAGGATGTACAAATCAAATTTTCCCCATATAAATTTGGAGTCCTTGTTGTACCTCAACATCTGAGTCCACTTTTATAATTATAAAACTACCAGGGTATTAAAATTGGACTACATTTTTAATATGATAACCATCAAGATAAAGATTGTTGAGGATTTTTTTTCTAACAGTGTCTGATAAAGAACTAGATATTTTTAAACATTAATTATTAAACAAATGTCTTCAAATGTATTTTAAATATCAAGTACAATATATAAATCATACTTGATTTGATAATAATAGTACTATCATTAGCATAATGTAAATCCAGAATCTAAGAAGATAAAGGTCTTGTTTTTGCTTTTAATTGATTCAAATTAAAAATTTCATCACTAAATCTGTATCACATCTAGATATCTGTTTTATTAAGCTGCATATAAACAATTCCCAAGATTACTATCACAAAAATTGAAACCAATCCTTTTTAATAAGAATTTTCATTTTAAATATCTTAGATTTTCTATCTCTAGTAATAATATTTTCTTTCATTCTCTCATGTAGACATTGTATAATATGAATACATTTTGATAGACAATTAATTAATTTGAAACAATGCCATAATTGTATTTGATTAACTGAATCAAATACCTTGTCCAAATCAATAAAAACAATATATAAATCACACTTTTGTTCTTTACTCTTTTCTCACATTTTCCTGTCAACAAAAATCTAATCTGTAATTCTTCTTGATTCCTAAAACCACATTGAGTCTTTGGTAACCTTTTATCTATAATTGAAAGTAACTTATTTAATAAAATCTTTGAAGATACTTTTTCTATAGTGGATAATAATTATATTCCATGATAATTACTGCAAACTTGTCTATTCCCTTTATTATGAAAAATTGGAATAGAAGGTCAAGTGACAACTTCATGTTTTCATATATTTTTTAAAAATCCAATATTTTTGAAACTAATTTAATCATCTTCATATTTTAAAACTTCTTCAATAATTTTATCAGGACCTGAAGCCTTTTCATTTTAAAATTACAAAGTTATTTTGACTTCATTTAACTGGATATTTTTGCTCAAATTTGAATGAATAAATAGAATGGATATTTCATTAAAAGTTACTATCTCAATTCTTGTATAATTAGTCAAAAAAAAATCAAAATACTCCTTCAACTTGTTCAAAATATCATTGTTCTCATATTAAAAAATGTCATTTCTGCAGTTAATGGGATTATGAGAGCATTGCTCAGGACCATATGTGGCTCTCAATGCATTAAAAATGTTTAGAATGACCATGACCAAAAATGTATGTCTTCTTTGCAATTTTAATTCACCAATCATTTTTAAGGCTTTTTGTCAGTAATTAAACTTCTATCTTTCGAATTATATATTTATTACAAAGTTGTTCATTTAATTTATTATGCTGCCAAACAAAAAATGTCTTGTGCTTTCTTTTAATCAAATTACTACTAATAAGGTCACTATCAAAAAACCAGTAATGATTCTTTTTAAGTAAACCCAAAAGATTGATTTAAAAGAATTCCACGATTCAGTAATATGGCAATCCTGAAAGTCCAGATTAGCAATTTTAGTTTTTAATGATTGTTGAAATTTAGTACATATAGTCAATTTTCTTGTGAATATGATTAGAATAAGATTTACCTTTTAATACATCTATCATTTTAATTTTAGAGTATACTAATCTATGATACATCCAACAATCTGTGCTTATAAATGCTCACTTATGAATTTCTCTTGTATTCTGATTTTTAACTATAGTGTAATCTATTAAAAACCATTGTTTGAATATAGATACATCTATGCTTATTTATAGCTGTTTTTCTGCCTAAATAAATGTTTGAGATAATCAATTCTTGTATTATAAAGCAAATGATGATGGAACCAATTTCATCTACAATCTGAGATATTTAGAAAACCAGTATAGATAATGACATTTATGAGATTTAACAGCACATCTGTGGAGATGTGAATTTTACAAATGTCATTATCTATAATGATTGTATTAATAAAATAACATGGACTGTAGATGAAATTGATTTATTTTCTCTCTATTTTGTTATTCAATAATGACATGATGAAGATGTTCATTAATAGAGATAGTTCTTGGAGAGTTCATTGTCCCTTAAAACATTATGTATATTAGAAAAAGTTATTCTAAAATAAATTTACATACTGCACTTTAGATTTCAACAGGACTGATTTTTATACATAATTATTTAATTCACAAAAGTTAAACACAGACCCATCAAATAAGAATACATGTATTTCAAGTTATTAGATTTACTGGAATTAAGAAATCAAGTTACCAAAATTAGCTTAGCACCTAGTATTGCATTTTTGAAATTTATATATGGATCTATATATTTTACTAAAAATAGAGATGACATCATGAAATGTCTAGAAGTGTTATATCAAGAATTAGATAGTAATAAAAAACAAGTACTTCCTACAACTATTATATCTTTTGAATTGCCCAAGATTTTAAATGAAGAAGTGAGAAATGCAATTAAATTTATGAAGAATGGAAGAGCTCCAGATAATGATGGACTTATAATTGATAGCTTAAAAGAAGCAGGTAAAGAAATAGAAAACATTTGGCAAAGTTATATACCAAATGTCTAAATGATAATGATATACCATATGATTGGAATAATGCAGTATTAATATTAATATTTAAAAAAAGTAATAAAGAAGATATTAGAAATTACAGACCTATCAGTCTTTTATCAATTTTATATAAAAAATTTACCACGATAATTACAACTCGGCTACAGAGAACTTTAGATTTCAACCAACCAAAAAGAACAAGCTGGATTTATAAATGGTTTTAATACTGTGGATCATATCCAAGTATTGAGAAAAATTATAGAAAGGATCAATGAATATGAGTTGCCATTATGCTTTGCATTTGTAGATTATGAAAAGGCATTTGATTCTGCAAGCATTTTTTTCAGTGTTTAAACCATGTCATATTCTGAAGAATATTTATAAAAATGAAACAGCTACAATTAGATTACATAGTGATATAAGGAGGGCTAGCATTGAGAAGGATGTAAGACAGAGTGGCTCCTTATATCCACAACTTTTTACAGCAGTGCTGTAAGAAGTATTTTATGGATTAAAATGGGAAGTTAAAGGAATGAAAGTAAATGGATATTATTTAAGTCATTTCAATTTTTCAGATGATGTAATTGTTTTTTTCAAATATTGTTTCAGAGCTTCTGGAAATGTAAGAGTTATCAGATAAAAGTAAGAAAGTAGGACTAAAGGTAAATGTTAAAAAGTCTGAAATAATGTTCAGTGGATTTTCTTAAAAGATGAAAATAAAGATTGATAATAATGTGTTAAAAGAAGTTAACAACTACAAATACTTCAGTCAGATTATTACTACAGATGAAAACTTAATGGATGAAATTAATCATAGAATTAAACTTAGTTGGAGTGCTTTTGGTAAAAATAACTTAATATTAAAGAAAAATATGTCTATATGTTTTGTTTTATCAGTTCTTATTATGATCCTGAGACTTGAATTAACAGAAGATCAATATCGAGACTTCAGATCAGTCAAAGAAATATGGTGAAATGCATGTTAGTAATTACAAGAAGAGCTTGAAAATGAAATACATGGTTAAAAGAACAAGCAGATGTTACTGATGTCACTGAAAGAATTAAGACACTGAAGTAGAGTTTTGGTCTGGACATATTACTAAAGGAGATGATAATATATTAGTAATTGAAATCTTAAACTGAATTCCAAGAGATTGAACAAAACCCTAGAAAGTGACCACATGTGAGATGCATGGATAAAATAAGAAAGTGTTCAGGGTGTGATATGGTGAAATTAGATATTGAAAAAGATGGATCGAACTTGGAGTGACCTTCATCCTGCAATGGATTGACAATAGTTGACGATGATGATATTTTAAGACATTATTATGGCACTGAGGATTACTATCATTTGTAGTTTGTCATTGTTTGTCATTTCTTTTATTTTTTTAGTACTATAAATTGCATTATAATTTTTTTTATTTAAAGGTAAGATTGTTACAGCAATCATTATTTGCAAATGGAATTTAAACTACTTTTTATTCTAAAATAAGTGCATAACAATAAATATTTGCATAAAAAAACAACTAATTTTTTGGCAATACTTTTTACAATTTAATAGTAATGAATGCATTATTTTAAAAACAGTTATTTAAAAAAAACACCTTAAAAATAACATTAATGATTATAGGATGATAAAATTTTACTATGAAATAAATAAAATGCATTTATTAATATATTTAATTAATGTAAAACGCCCTTCCCCCATTTCAATCAGAGTTGAAAACAATACTTTTAGTCATCATGACCGAGTCAAAGTAATATTTTTAGAATTTTAAAAAAGCAAATATTTGGCTCAATTTTTATATTTTCTGAAATATCTGTATAGAATTGTATATTAATCTTATGAAAAAGTTAGTAAACAGAAGTGTCTGTTTTCTCTGATTCTAAATGTTGCACTTTTAAAAATTAAGTTAATCTATTAGTTAAGTAGTTACTATTAGTTTAAGTATAGGCAGCGAATATAATTAAGCAATATTTCTGACATATATTGACACTAAACTGTTAAAAAATTTAAATAATTTTGGAATTAAATAATTTTATTTTCATTCAATATTATCTTTTTAAAATAATTTAAATCATTAATTTTTTTGTGAATATGAATTTATAAAGGTTATTATAATTATTTTTTAAATTAAAATTATATTTTATTATTAAA
The DNA here is from genome assembly GCA_028023455.1 of Epiperipatus broadwayi. Classification (NCBI taxonomy): domain Eukaryota; kingdom Metazoa; phylum Onychophora; class Udeonychophora; order Euonychophora; family Peripatidae; genus Epiperipatus; species Epiperipatus broadwayi. The sequence goes on from JAQFVV010012417.1 coordinate 9,199,398, forward strand.
ATAAATATATATTATTTACTGAATGAGTTTTGTTTGTGTTCTGTACAGGTTAGCACACAGATATACTGTGCTATAAACTGTAAATTTATTTATTTTTAGTATATATACAAATTTATTCTTTAAGTGTTTATTCTTAACAAACAACTGTTTAAAACAATCTCTTTTTCAGTACTTTTAAATGATTATTAATCATTCTTTAATAAATTTAAAATTATTAATGAAGTTAAGATTCAAATATATTATCTATAAATGTAAGAAAATGAGTGGTTAATGTTAGAAAGTACTACGCATTGATATAAAAAATATTTTCCAATCATATGAACTGTATTAAAGTTAAAGATTATAACTAAGATTGAATATTAATGTAATGATTTTTAACTTAATAAACCATGATTAACACTTGCATAATTATTTATTGGAAATTGATTGTTATAAATAAGGATGTATTAAATAGTTCATAGTTATAGATTAAATTTGTAAAATCTACACCAATAAATACACAACAGTGATTTGTGGCATTTGAGGAGCTGCTGTTAGGGTTTAGTCTTAGAAAAATTGTTTGATCAAAATGGGTTTTAGAATCTGGCATCATATCTGCTTCCAATATATATATAGTTAAAATATAAGAATAAGATTAATCATAATTTTTGTATAGTCAGAAATGTTGATATTTTAGTGCAGTCCTCAACAAATGTAAATCTACAGAAATACAGTCTGAAATCCATCTAAAAATTGAAGCTATTCTTTTTGCACTTTAATTTTGTAGATTTATATTTGTTGAGAAGTGCACTAAAATATCTACATTTCTGTTTGTATTTGTTACCAGAAAATTGTGAAAAATCAGCATTGTATAGAATGCCTAGGTATTCTATACAAATGCCTGACGATTTTGAGCAAAATATGAAATTTCATTATTTTAACTTCTTACATACTTTCCCTAGATATTGTATAGAATACATAAGCATAATAAAGAATGTCAAATAGTTTTTTAGCAAAATATGAAAAAGATTTTTATTGAGCAGATACATTTGAAATTGTAACAAATACAAAATATAAAATACAAGATTTTTCTGCATAAAGAGATAAAGACCAGTGCAGAATTTCTTGCTGCTACAAGGGAGACTAGAATGGCATTTTCAATTGTACTTAACTGCCTTTTTTCTACAAAAGCTTGGTCCTGCAAGTACATCTCACAAACCTTGGCCATTATCTGTAGACTGACATGAAGTGGCTAACTGGAGAGTTATTTCTTTATCAGTAAAATCTCCAACTTTCAGTAAATCCTTGGGACATAATGTTAATTATAATCTGGCATAAAATTGATTTAAAATTTCTATAGCAGTTCCAAGTCAAGAAAAATCATCACTGTCACACTTATAACAACTTCTAGCAGGTTGTACATCACTCATCTCTTGTTGACATCTGGGATAATAATTTGCACAGTGGTTCTCAAAGGTTCAGGAGAATTTTTATCAGAATCCATTTTCGTTTTTAGGCCTGTATTTCTAGATTCAGTTTACTGTTGTAGCAAAAAGTACACAACAAATTAACTTTATAATCTATGATTTCACATCATCTTTATGTCCACAGGTGGCATAATATTTTGGTAACAGTTTACACATGTCTCTATACCACTGCTCAAAAATTGTGTACACTCACTTTGTGACTTTAAATGTTGCAGATAAGAGTATTTTATACTTTGCTGATTTGGAATTTTATAGAATTCCTAGGAGTTCTGTATTTCACTTTGAGGGTTATATATGTAATTAATCTCTGGCATTGTATCAAATGCCTAGGCATTCTATAGAATGTATGATATTTAAAAAATGACAGTTTTATTTTAATATTAGAGTCCCTAGGCATTATATAATATGATAAATAGTTTTTTGGTAAAGTATAAACAATGCTTTTATTGAAAAGATGCATACAAATATGTAAGAAGTACTAAATGTAAGATATGGGATTTTTCTACTGAAGGAGAAAAACATTAGTGTTGAACTACTTGTTGCAAAAAGGTAGATTAAAATGGCAATTTTAATTGTACTTAACTGGATTTTTTGATAGTTTTTTAAGTGGACATCATGAAACATTGACCATTTACCTGTGAACTGCGTGAAAATAGCTGACAGGGCAGTTATTTCATGGTCAGGAACATCTCCAACTCTCTATAAGTTCTTAGAATATAAAGTGAATTGAAATCTGGCATTTGGTTTAAAATTCCTTTAGCAGTTCTATCACACTCACAACAACCTCCAGTGGATAGCATAAGTCACACCATCCCTAGTGGACATCTGCAAAAAGAATTCATACAATGTCCTCAAAAGATACAGGAAGAATTTTTTTTGTCAGAATCCACTTTCACTTTTTTTAGCCATAGATGGCATTCTCAATATTGAAACAGAATACACAAAATATTAACCCCATACATTTTTAATTTTATCTCTTCCATCATTTATACTCTCATGTCCACAGGCAGTATAAATAGTTGGGTGATCATTTTTGTGCATATGGACATGACTGTTTTTTTTTCCAAACAGATGCAGAAGGTAACAGAACTGGAAGCATTTTTGGGATTACATGTAACACCAAACTGGATTTTATTGATGCTTTCTTTAACAAAATAAATCAACTTTTTCTACAAACTCCACATTATAATAATTCAGCAGCCAAAAGTCATGTGGTTCCTCTTAAATAGATGACTTAGTATTTTTCATATTATTCACTAACTTTTGGTAGATAGTTTCAGTTAAAAGCAGTTGCTCAAACTTTAGGCTGCTCTTTATCAACATGCCATAATTTTTATCTGGATAATGTAGCTTGCTCTATCATTTTTTGTGCAGCAGACACAAAATGAAATCACATTTTTCTTATTGCCAAACAAAACTGGCGGTGAAATTGGGAGAAGTGATGTGGCTCTTTGTTTGAGATGAGTATCATAATTTACCATGTGACATTAAATGTCACTGCCACTAGTATTTTCTACTTTGCTGATTTTTTTTTTTGGCATTCTATAGAATAACTAGAAAATGTGTGAAAATGAGAATGCCTAGAAAATATATAAAAATCTAAGTGTTTCATAATTTGACTTCCCTCTTTCTGCATTATTTAGAATGCCTGGGCATTCTTCTATACAGTGCCTGTTTTTCACACTTTGCTAATAACATATATATATATTTCATCTCCCTCAATTCATAGTAATAAGCATTTATTAAAGTTTATTATGTAAATTACAAAATTGAGAAGCCAGATGTAAATTGCGTTATGAGAAAACAAACAATGTCAACTGTCACTGTCGATGTTCAGTGAAATGTAGTTATAGTATTATTTGCACATTTTGGGCATATTTCTTTTCTTTAATAATATTTAGTATTCATTAATTGCAGTACCCCCCCCCCCATTACCCTTTTGTAATAATAATTGACTGTATTTATCTTTTTGCAGACAATTAAAATAATTATACATTTTTCTTTATATTTTTTATACAAATATGTGTTTACTTATATGTTATTAAAGATTGCATTTTAAAATTAAAAATGGTAATAGATTTAATTCCAATTTCACTTATACTTCTTTTTTAAAAAAATGATTAGTAACTATCATATTTTTTGGATGTAACTGTAGTCTTAAATTAAAATAAAATGTACAATTTTTGATCATTAATACAAAATAAAATTTACTATTTATTGATTGTTTAGCAAATAATTCAGTAAGTAAGATGCGATGGAGATTATGAAGTTGTGGATTCTAAGAGCAACTGTAATTAATGGAATATCATAATGTTTTTAACAAAATATAATGAATGTAAATACCTAATTACAAAGTAGAAAAAAATAGTTGTTTTATTAATATTAGATTCATTTTTTTGGAGAGAGTATAAAAAGAGATCGCGAGAGAAGGAGAAAGAAAGGGAAAGAAGGCTGTTTTTTTAATGTCAGTAATTAGAGACTTCAGATAAAATAAGACGTTATTTGAAAATTTATATATTTTTTAATCTTATTCAATTTAAATATAGTTCTTTCGCAAATTAAAAATTTAGGTTTATGATTGTTATTTATTTATAAATCATTTTTCATATTATTTTAAATATAATACATTGGTTTTATTATACCCATTGTCAAATGTTTAAAAATTAACAATTTCACTTTCCAACAAATCATTTTGTAATCCATCATTACACTGTAAACAATGATTTATTATTATGCTTCTAGAGTTTTATACAAAAAAAAAATAACCATTTTTAAACATATTGTATTTCAATATAGTAATTCTCTGCATCCACAATATTTGGTTTCAAGCCTGTTGTAAGGATATTAAAATTCAAAAATAGTAATGAATAATAGTAAATCATTTGCATTTTAACACACATTATTTTTTAATTTTTAATATTTTTTGACTCATGGGCCACATATGTATAAAAGTCATTGATATATAAAAAATCTTGAAGTCAAGGACAAAAGTCACAGCAACATTTAACAAATAATATCTAAACTACAAGCTAAACTTAAGAGAGTTGTTCTAGAAGATTTATTGTAAAGTTTGAGAAATCAGGGCCTCTTCATGGTAAAAATAATCAGAAGAATGTTTTAAAATTAACAAATAATGATACAATGACTACTAGCATTGCTTATTATGGGAGCAGTCCTGAAGAGTTAATGATATTTTGGGTTTTTTTCTCCTACAATATTATACTTACTAAGAAACTCCATGTAAGGAATATATATATATATATACTGTGCTCAGGATACTGGTAGGTTTCATAGATGGAAGATAGTGGAAAGGCTTTCAGATATGAAAGTCAACTATAAATAACAAATAAACAGTGCCTGACCAATAGTTCCTGCTGTTCTGGAGGATAGAATATTAGATCATCAAAGGCTAAGTATTGTTTGTGATACAAACACTGTTTTTAGTCTTTCTCTTTTCCTTCTTTAGTCATTTAAACATTTAAATCGATCATAATCATCATGAGTTTTTCATGCTATCTTCTTATACTAAATGTGATAACGATATTGTGTCTTTACGTAATCATCTTTCCAACCTTTAACTACCCACTTAACATTTTTGACTCCAGTTTTCTTTTTTTCTTTTTCTTTTTAGCTCAAGCTTTTGAGAAATAAAAAAATCAATGATGATTACAGGCTTAGTGGACTAATGGTCTTAAGTTGTGATCTTTCATCAAGATAATACAATCACTAATGAATAATTTTGGAAAATGGATTGGATAATATTAACTGGCAAAATTGAATGTTTAAGCAACCCTATTTAAGGATGTCCTTTCTTATCACAGAAGTGGAACATGCTCAGAAAATGAGGTTTAAAAATGACTAAACTGGTTTATTTTTTGTAAGGTGTGAAGTTGCTATAAAGACCTTTGCACTATAAAGGGCTACTGAAAGCTTGTTTTACATAATTAATATCATACATAATGTTATGTATAGTAAAAACTAGAGTTAATATTATAAAAGTTTAATATTTTATAGTACCCTTTATATTCAATGTCTTATACTGATTAGAGTGCATTATCTATTGTTAATTATTATCATTTGCTGTTGCAGTTTCATTAAAAAATGGCACTACTTATACACACACACACACACACACATATATATATATATATATTAAAAGGGATTTGAACCCAGACATGTAAGCTCTCCACAATCATCCACTCTATCCCATATAACCAATATAGATGACCACATACATGTGAGAAAGATAAATGATCTCCAAAATACATATTTTATGCTAAACCAGCATTTATCAGTTTGTCCAGATCATCATCTCCCACTCATATATATATATATATATAGATCATCATCTCCCACTCATATATATATATATATATAATCAGTGCTTGATTTATATTAAGATAGTAAATCTACTTACTTTAGTGGACAGGTTTCAATCCTCTTCACTCTCAAATTCTTCAGTCATGTTCAAAGCCATTGACAATGCTAATATTATAGTCATACCCATCTTGACCTTAAGTCAAGCTGACCCCTCATATGTAGGACTTTAATATGTTCATTTAAATAAGACTACAATATGTAATATAAAATAATATCTCATTAAATATGTAATATTGAAATACAAGTATTATATATATATATATATATATATATATATATATATATATATATATATATATATATATATATATATATATATATAAATTATTAATCAATGTCTGTATTCCAATCTATAATATATATATATATATAATCTAGATGTAATTGAAGATTTAAACCTGGTGTTTCTAGCTTCCCAAAATCATCCACTCTTTCCACTATAACCAATACACATGATCACATACATGTGAAAAAGATAAATAATCTCTAATATACATATTTCATGCTGAACCAGCACTCATCAATTGGTTTGGATCATTATCTTCCACACATATATTTCATCATTAAATTTTCAGTGATATAAATAGCTGAGAGTTGGAGAGTGGAGAGAATTGAAGCATGTCCATTAAATAAATAATCAATCAAACAAGATTGAAATAAACAACTATTAATAATTATATTTAAATATTTATCAAACCGGCTTTCATCTCCATTGAGACCTTCTCAAGATATTATATTATAGAATTCACATAAACAAATAATAATATTCACTCCATCTACTGGACATTATTTACATTATATTTCATTTTCTTTTTAAACATGTCCATATATTATAAATAAATAAATTTAACATATTATACATCTAAAAATTTTAACAATATCCCCCCCCCCCAAAAAAAAAAAATAATAATAATAATAATTAAATATATATTTTACATCTTTTAAAAAATAAAAATAAATAAATAAATTGGTATTTACATATGTACAACCATTTCCTACACTTTCCAATTGTTTAATAAAGCCCATTTCCCACCTAATTTAGCTGGACCTTTTACTATATTTACACATTTGTCTAAGTTTTCTTGAATATATAATGTTTCATAATATATTCTCTTATGGTAATTCTTCACATACTTAATAACACTTATATTTTCCTCACACTTCATTTTATGCCCTGTATCCAAATAATGCAAATATGGCCCTGATCTCATGTCTTTTCTATTAATTGCTCGATCATGTTCTTTACCTCTCTCAGCTGCTGTTCTCCCTGTCTGTCCTATATATATTTTATTGCATTTTCCACAGCTAATTTTATATACCAGCCTTATCATACTACTAACATCATTTAACTCTTTTGCATTATGTAACCATCTACCAATTAATTTAACAATTAATAGAAAAGACATGAGATCAGGGCCATATTTGCATTATTTGGATACAGGGCATAAAATGAAGTGTGAGGAAAATATGTGTTATTAAGTATGTGAAGAATTACCATAAGAGAATATATTATGAAACATTATATATTCAAGAAAACTTAGACAAATGTGTAAATATAGTAAAAGGTCCAGCTAAATTAGGTGGGAAATGGGCTTTATTAAACAATTGGAAAGTGTAGGAAATGGTTGTACATATGTAAATACCAATTTATTTATTTATTTTTATTTTTTAAAAGATGTAAAATATATATTTAATTTTTATTATTATTAATTTTTTTTTGGGAGAAATATTGTTAAAATTTTTAGATGTATAATATGTTAAATTTATTTATTTATAATATATGGACATGTTTAAAAAGAAAATGAAATATAATGTAAATAATGTCCAGTAGATGGAGTGAATATTATTATTTGTTTATGTGAATTGTATAATATAATATCTTGAGAAGGTCTCAATGGAGATGAAAGCCGGTTTGATAAATATTTAAATATAATTATTAATAGTTGTTTATTTCAATCTTGTTTGATTGATTATTTATTTATTTCTGTTTATGACAACATTATGGACAAATAAATCATATTGGATATTTGACCATCATAGTGATGTCCATTAAAGTGTGTAGATTTGCAATCTTAATATAAACCAAGCACTGATTATATATATATATATTAAAAAGGCCAATGATGATCCAGACCAACTGATGAGTGTTGGTTCAGCATGAAATACATATATTGGAGATCATTTATTTTTTCACATGATGTGATCATGTGTATTGTTTATATTGGATAGAATGGATGATTGTGGAGAGCTTGAAAGTCTGTGTTTAAATCCCTTTAATTACATCTAGGTTAAGTATATACATTATACTTGTATTTCAATATTATATATATGAGGCAAAATTATCCTATTGCACTTCTGCCATATTATATAAACTTAAATAATCACTAGATACCAGATCCAGAGCTACCATCATTATCTGGCATTTATTGACTAGTCAAGCTTACACCAGGTTGCAGAACTGAAGTATGTAAATTACTTAAAAGTAATTTATAGGCTGAGATTATGAAATATTTTGATGGTGATATATATGTGTGTAAGAAACCTAATAGCGTATTAGCTATCATATTCACATGTAATGGTCGTATCCTGAAATTTATATCTAAGTTTGATAAAAACTGATAATTTTTTCTGTGTTGCAAGTTATATAAAGTTTAAAATAATATTAATTGGTTTGAAACATGAGACTCTAATTCTTCTCTTGATATTATAATTAACACTTTAGATTTTCTCATTTTTCATTGTGAATTTTTTCTTGGTCTCATTAATAAAAAGAATCATATTCAAATTAGCAGATGATGTATTTTAATGAGCTATTAAATTAAAAACAAATAAATAGCTGTATTTTTTCTTTGCTTTACTTAACAATTATTGACTACAGTGAAGACCTACTTCTGTCAGGCAGGTTCGTAATCATTAAAAAAAGAAACAAATAAAAACGAACTAATTACAAATAAACCCACGAATATTAAAAGCGACATGATTTCAATTTTATCTGATATACAAAAACAATTTAAAAAAATAAGATCATAAATAAAATAGAAACCTAAGTAAGTGACAAAGCATCATGATAGTAGATTATAACAGAATTAAAATGCTTCAAAGAAAAAAGTATTCCTCATGCAAAAACTTGAAGAAAAGAGGTTCATGTTATTGTATATAGTTTTTTACATTTTCTGTCACTGTACACTTCCAACAAAATACTGCTACTTGCTGTTAAAGGTCACTGCTATGTTTCCAACACATTCAATGCTACAAAACTTAGATATTTTTTAGGTCACTTACTCATTTGATACAAATATTATGGATATTGCTTTTATAACTAGTCAAATGCTGTTTCACCATCATTTCATGCTTGACTTTTTATTTTATGATCCTTATCCAAGACATTTTTTGATTACCAATATACATCTAATAAAAATTAGTTTAATTTCTAAATGTATGCATTTATATACAATATACGAAATAGAACTTCACAGATTAATGTTTAATTTTTACTTCAATAGACAAAATAAGAATATATATATATATATATATATATATATATATATATATATATATATATATATATATATATATATATATATATATATATATTACTGTGAATGTTTAGGTGGTTACTGGTTGAAACTTAATTATATCATTATCCCAGATTAGCTTTAGGCACTATTTCACTTATTATTTCTAAATAATACATGGGCAATTTAAAAGTATTGCAGTTTGTAATGTTAATTGAATATTTATTAGTCTGCATTGCAATGACATGTTTATTTCATGTTTAAAGAGGTTTATTTGAGCTTCATTGTATCAATATTTCATACTCTGTAGTCAAGTTGCAAGCTTTTAGTGTCCATATATATTCAATGGTCCATTAGTAAGAATGGGATTCCATTCTTGCTATTAAAAGGTGTGAAGGTTGCCTTGACAGCAGTGAGAAATATTGATTACTATATTTTACTGTGAATGTTTAGGTGGTTACTGGTTGGAACTTAATTATATATATATATATATATATATATATATATATATATATATATATATATATATATATATATATATATATATATATATATATATATATTATAACAGAAATAAAATATGATAGACGATAGACGAAATTATTAATTATTATGATAAGATATATTTATAATCTGTCTTTTGAACAGTAAGAAATTTTGTAACTGTATACAAAATAATGTAATGATGAAAAGGGCTGCTATTTTGTAACCGTTTAACATATATAGATGAGTGATAAAATGATAGTTGCTATAATTCAATAACTAAACACTAAATAGGATATATGATATGCTCCAGTGGTTCATCATTTGTAACCGAGTAAATTAAATGAGAAATGAATTCACTGTGTTAGCTAAAATACAATTTATAATTAACTAAGGATGACGCTAACATATAAATAAAAATATAGGCATATCATGCTCTATTTGGGTGTCTATTTCTAATTAATTAAATATAACATTATAGCCCATTTGCAACTATCCTAAACATTAATTCTATTATGCTAATAATGAAATAAATAAATTATATCATTTCTTTTTTTTTTCTCAAAGTAACTTTTATTAATAAAAGATTACAAAAATTTTGGGTACACTTACCAATTGAGGATTACACAGTGATTCAAAGTAACAAGGTAAAATGTACATATATTCACAAATAATTACATCCATAAAAATTACTGTAACGTGATTAATGTGTGTCTGTATGTGGATCACCCAGCCCAGCTGTTGAGAAGTCAACCATCACCCAACGGTCCCACTCCTGGGGCCCCGAAGTGAAGACTCAAATGCTTCAGCTAAATAGGTGAAGTCCAGCATTGTGCCAACCACCACAACAGGCAGCGAGGTCCAAAGGTCCAAGTTCACCCAATAAACCTTAAACCACAGCCAAGCCTGTCAAGACCATTGTGAATACCTCTGCCTCCCAATTAGCAGTCCAAATGAGCAGGACTACAATCAGTCTACCTGCCCAAAATTGGAAAGCCAACTTGGGTAAAAACTAAGAAGTAATAAGTAAAGAGCCAGATTGACACTGCCCAAAACCAGCCTATCAGGGGACCCAGCAGCCAACCAGAGCAGGAATAGCACCAACTTTGACCATGTAGCCCCCCGGCAGGTGAAAATTAAAACTATCATCATTAAATATTTAAAATATTTAAATATTGGGGAAGTCATTTGAACAATAAAACATACTGACCATTGTCATCAAATAAAATAATATTAAATATAGCAACTGAATAAAATTATCCACTGTAAGATCCCTGGAGTGCCTTATGCTTAACTCCAATAATAGGTTCTTTTAACCAAGAATTCTTCTCATTCCTCTTTCCATGTATATATGACCATTCATGGTCACATGCACACACTATAACAACTTATAAGAAAATATATAAAGTTAATATTATGAAGTTGGAAAGGGATTAAATCGCTCTTTATTCAGTTTAGCTAAGTACATATGTTTTCCCACGAGTGCCACTAGATTGTTTTAAATCTAGATAAATTTCTGTTTATAGTGTACTGATTTCAAACTCATTTGGTACATTTTTATTACACATGACTTGGATGACTAATGAGAAAAAATAAAAATGACATTCTTATATTTTATCCATGTCAATAAAATCATAAGATTCCCATATCACAAAATTTATATAGATCAAGACTCTTATAGACATTGCTAGATCATTTTACGTATATTAATGAACAGACAAGTATAATCCTATTAATGGCTTCTAAACAAGCATCGTGAAGACCATTATTGATATTGATGGCCATTTAACTAGATTATTTATCACAATATAAAGGTAATAATGATGATGATAATAATATCATAATAATAATGATAATAATAGTGATGATGATACCAGCCATAGCTTATTAATAAACTCACAACAATAAATTTAACTTTATAAACTCATAAGCACTTATTAAAATCATCCCTTGTCAAAATGGGATTTAAATATTACATTCACTAGCATTTAGAAGTTTATGGTTATTTACTAAAATACTTTTATAGTTAAAACTAGGATTTAATAATACTAGTGATGATGACTGATCATCACGAATCTCTATGCATGATATTCAACTTTCTATAAATCCTTATTTACTAAATATATTAATTATGTTAAACATTAGATTTAATGATTATAATTTATTAATCAATAATGATGGTGATCATAACTCATGTACAGTACTATTTAGAAAAGTGTTTTAATCAATAATACGATATCCATCTTTGATGAGTATGATTAAAACTCATGGGCAACATAATTAATATATTTAGTAAATAAGGATTTATAGAAAGTTGAATATCATGCATAGAGATTTATGATGATCAGTCATCATCACTAGTATTATTAAATCCTAGTTTTAACTATAAAAGTATTTTAGTAAATAACCATAAACTTCTAAATGCTAGTGAATGAATTTAAACCCATTTTGACAAGGATGATTTTAATAAGTGCTATGAGTTTATAAATAAATTTATTTTGTGAGTTTATTAATAAGCTATGGCTGGTATCATCATCACTATTATTATCATTATTATTATGATATTATTATCATCATCATTATTACCTTTATATTGTGATAAATAATCTAGTTAAATGGCCATCAATATCAATAATGGTCTTCACGTGCTTGTTTAGAACCATTAATAAGATTATATTGTCTGTTCATCAATATACGTAAAATGATCTAGCAATGTCTATAAGAGTCTTGATCTATATAAATTTTGGATATGGGACTTATGATTTTATTGACATGGTAAAATATAAGATGTCATTTTTATTTTCTCATTAGTCATCCAAGCATGTGTAATAAAAATGTACCAAATGAGTTTGAAATCAGTACACTATAAACAGAAATTTATCTAGATTTAAAACAATCTAGTGGCACTCTGGGAAAACAATGTACTTAGCTAAACTGAAAAAGAATAATCCCTTTCCAACTTCATAATATTAACTTTATATATTTTCTATAAGTTGTTATAGGTCATGTGACCTGAATGGTCTTATACATGGAAGAGAATGAGAAGATTCTTGGTTAAAAGAACCTATTATTGGAGTTAACATAAGCACTCCAGGAATCTTACAGTGGATAATTTTATTCAGTGCTATATTTAGTATTATTTTATTTGATGACAATGGCCAGTATGTTTTATTGTTCAAATGACTTCCCCAATATCTAAATATTTTAAATATTTAATGATGATAGTTTTAATTTTCATTGTTGTTATTTTAAGTATTGAGAAATGATATAATTTATTTATTTCATTATTAGCATAACAGAATTAATGTTTAGGATAGTTGCAAATGGGCTATAATGTTATATTTAATTAATTAGAAATAGACACCCAAATAGAGCATGATATGCCTATATTCTTATTTATATGTTAGCATCATCCTTAGTTAATTATAAATTGTATTTTAGCTAACACAGTGAATTCATTTCTCATTTAATTTACTTGGTTACAAATGATGAACCACTGGAGCATATCATATATCCTATTTAGTGTTTAGTTATTGAATTATAGCAACTATCATTTTATCACTCATCTATATATGTTAAACGGTTACAAAATAGCAGCCCTTTTCATCATTACATTATTTTTTATACTGTTACAAAGTTTCTTACTGTTCAAAAGACAGATTATAAATATATCTTATCCTAATAATTAATAATTTTGTCTATCGTCTATCTATATTTTATTTCTGTTACAAATGGCACCCAACATGGGGTGCCATTTGTAACAGATAATAAATATCAAGATAAAAGGAATTATTAATTATTTGTATGATGTGACAATGTTTACTGTCTATTTCAAATGGCACATATTATAAACATATTACAAATAATTAATAATTCCTTTTATCTTGATATTTATTATCTGTTACAATATATATATAATTTGTTATCAATAGTATAACTATAATAAAGAAAACTAGCAATGTATATGGATGAATTGCTGGTCTCAGATACTCTTTTGTTTAACATATTTATTCATAAAAGTGTCAAAGTATATATGATAAATGTTAATGAAGTCCTTTTGTGAATTTTTGTATAAAATCCCAAATTTCTAATTATTCTAGTGGTTGTAATATACAGAATAATGGAATATAATAGCATCTGCAACATATTTTAAGATAAATTCAAATTTAATTGTACCATGAAGATTTTCTATGTCAAAAAAATGACTTCTTTACTAGTTTTTAATATTTCAAATATTATTTTATTAATTTACTGTATCTTTCCAGTTTTTATCTCAGTTGAAACAATATTTTCTGTTATTTTACAAATATTTATGTATATTTAACTGAATTTTTGTTTCATTTGATGAAAAATTACCATTTCAATGATGCAAATTATTTAGATATTCTTCCAGACTTTTCAATGCATTTATTTTCTTTACTAATGATTTATCATTTCTATTTTTATTCAGTAATATTGTTTTAATCATCCAAACTGTTATATTTTTCTATATGTTAAAAAACATGAAGATTTTTTTAAATTTCTTTTATTTTGTGCATCCCAATAATCTTTTAAACATCCCATACACTTTACCTTTTGTAGTTTTTATTCTTCATTTCTCCATTTAATTTCTAATCATCTCATTACTAACCTTGCATTTTTTTAATAACTTCCTGTAACGATCTTTGAATTTTTAGTTAATTTTACTTAAATTATTAACCTTCTACAATTTACTCTTATTGGATAAATTTGAAAATTTTAATTATGTCAACTGCTAATTTTTTTCTTGTTTCAATTTTTATTATTTTAGTATTTTTATGAGCTATGAAAACAAATAGCTGTATTTTCTATTGTTTTACTTAAGAATCATCATCTATTGTAAAGGATTTTTTGTAATAATTAAAAAAAAAAGCAATAAAACTTAATTGGTAATAATCCCCAAAATATTAAAACAGGCAAAGTTAAATTGTAGCTGACATAGAAAAATAAAAATAAATTCAAAAATGTAAAAAAAAATGTTTAGGTAAATCATCACAGTGTTAGGAAGACTATAATATTATAAACATCATTTATTATCTTTATTACTTTTACAATGCTTCATATAATTACACCCCACTATGGCTTCAGCAATCTTCTTCAGAACTTCTACTTATATTTTCAAATCTTAATATTAGAAAATATAAGTAGAAGTTCTGAAGAAGATTGCTGGAGCCATAATGTGTTGTAATTATATGAAGCATTGTAAAAGTAATAAAAAAGTGAATGATATTAATATTATATGGATTTAGCAATGCAATAAGAAAGATAAAGTTATAATGCTTCATAAAAAACATTATTAACATTGTAATAGGAATTTATATATGCTCAGAATATGTATATACATTAATAATACTCTTCATATCAAATTAAATTGTTCTTATCATCTCAAAGTTTTCATATATAAATTATTTTTCTGTAGTTTTTAAATCATGTGATCATTATTACTATATTATCCCCCCTCAAAAAAAATTGTCAATCTTTTTTTTCTATTATATTAAATCCCTAATCTATTATCTCTTAAATCTTACTATAGCTAACCATTTTTAAGTTAACATTATGATTTCCGATTGTCATTATGTTATTATATTATTTTTCAATATTTTCTTCAGTTTATTCATACACATTTTTATTTCATTATCATCATGTATTGTGCTGATTGGACAAATAGTCAACAGATATTTTTTCTTTCTCTTTATATATATGTATGTGTGTCTGTGTGTACATGTTTAATAGATAAATAATCTTTAAATCATCCATTTATGAGGAAAGAGTTTTTTAAAGTCTAAAAAGTAATCATAAAATGGAAAACATTATTAAATGTACATGCCATCTGCCAGGAAGAAAAATGCTTTCTGAACTGTTTTACCTCTTTGTTTTATATTCTAAATAAGAATATTTTGATATTTATTGACTAATATTTAGATGACTATGGTCTAAAGAAAAATCCTAAGCCTGTTTAGAATTTCAATAAAATTTATATTTGAACTTGAACTTGTGATCGTGGAGCTAAATGAATAAATTTTTATCCTACAAGGCCTCTCATATATATATATATACACACACATTTGTATGATTTATCTTGTTTTTCTTTTAGGTACTAAAAATAGTATAAGTTCAGCATTATACTTTAATGTACACTTTTTAATTAAAAAATAAAATTTTTACAGTTCTCCAAATAAAATTAAGAAAGTTTGTGCAAAGCAGGACAATTATTATTATTTTTTTCATGTGTCAAAGCATCGGCCGGAAGCGAACCCGCAAACCCGGGACAACTGCTTATAAGGCAGCTGTGCTGACCACTCGACCACCAATGCTTGAATATTATTGAGGAATTATTCATACAAAAAAAAAAATATTTTATGATTTTCTCTGCTTACCCCATATTGCTTTCAGATACAGTTCTTTTCACTTTATTCCAGAGCCAAGTATTAAAAATATGCATAATCAATTATTTGAAGCATACCTTAAAAATCTTAGTGAGTTTTTATTATAGTCATAATATAAAGTGTAAGCTTTCAAATCTGCTTATAAAATAGCATGATGTTTACATTGTGAGTATGATATATTGATTTTATAAACATATTGGATTGTATTTAAAGTCTATTTGTGACTTCAGAATCAATGAATTCACCATATTCTATGTTTATGATAGCAATGCAACATTCAACTTGTAAACATAAGTTGATATTTTCTAATTATTCAAGTTCAAAAATGACAGGAGTGAACTGTGATTCACAGTTTATCAGTTCACCATTCTACCATTGCACCAAATGATGCAGAGTATTTATATAATAATCATAGTCTATAGAGATCATCACATTTCCATAAATAACATATACTTCTAATAACATAATTATTGTGTTTACGCATAGAAGTATCACATTGGCTACATTATTATATTTGTAAAATTTACTGAGTTTAAATCAAAAATGATTAATGATTATTAGTCTAATTTATCAGTCTTTTATACAACAGTTGTAGCGGCTATATTTTTCAGTTATACTATAAAAATATGGCATTTCATAAATACACATTAAATTTTACTATAGTGAAGTAAAAGAACTGTATGAAAAAAATAAAAGCAATAATACTGAATTACTTTATGGTAATAGCTAAAAATTAGCCTAGAAATGCATTTGATACTACTATCTAGTGTTCACTGATTGCTCATGTTAATATAAATGGTTTTATAGATGAATAATAAGGGAGTTTGTTGTTGCTAATGATGCAGAATTTTAATGAAGCAATAAATAAAATAAGTAAGAAACAACATTAGTTAAACAAATAAGATTTCCAAATGCATGTAACTCCATAATTATTTTTGCAAGTTCATATGATTGTTGAAAAAAAAAAAATCCAATTTTATTTAAATAGTGTTACGTCTGAAAAAATATTTAAAGATAAACAATTATTTAAATATTGTGTTTTTTAAAAAATAATTTATTAGAAGTATCTAGAGACTATTTTTTAAACTAATTGTTATTGGTCTATTTAAGATCTCTTGATTATTTGTCTTCTGACAATTAAAATTAGATGCTTAATTGTAACTCACACTTTAATACACTAAAGCACGTTTTCAAGCAAAACAAATTGATCATTTGGGATATATACTGTATATAAAAGAAAAGAGTGAAAGTTGAGATATAAATATAAGAAGTAACAAATAGAATATATTTATATTTCAATTAATAATAATAATAATAATAATAAGTAGACCTATAAATACTAAAGAAAAAATAAAATTATATATTTAGATAATTTTAATATTTTCAATTAAAGTATAAAACAAGAAGATAAATGAAATTTTTCTTTAGCAAGGAGGATATAATGGAAATGATGAGATTGTAGTTTTGTCATTATTTTTAAGTTTTGAATAGAATATTAATGTTTTATATTAAAATATATGCTACATATACTCAACCAATAAGAACTACAAAAAACGTAAAAAATAAAAATAACTAATAAAAAAATGTGATTTTTTTAGAAACAACATTGTAAAAAAACTTCAAAAATGTACTAATTTATATATATATAATCCAAATATGAATGCTGCTACATTAGAAAAAAGGCTTTGCCCATTATATTGAACCAAATTATCAGATAACTCATTTCCAAATAATGAGTGATGTTGAAATCACAAAACAATTATCTTGTGAGAGTTTACTGTCTGATTATTTCATTAGATATCAAAATTGTAAATAAATATTACTGAAGATTTGATTGGCTGGTTAGTCAATCTTTGTTTGTAAGTTAATTTAATTATGTCACAGAAATAGGAGTATTTATTGAGAAAATCGAAAAAGAAATGCAGAACATTATTTAATCAAAGCATTTAAACATCTTGATTTACAATTATATATATATATATTGTAGCCATGTAACTGCACTGTTCTATTTTAAATGAATGGATAATGAATCAATAATATTACATGCTCATTAAAGTTAGAATTAGTTAAGTGCACGGGGAAATAGTATGTTTTTTAAGAATAAGAGGTTTATCATCACATGATAACATGATAATTTTCAGATATGTTAAACATAGTTTAATATTTAAAATGTGTTATAAATTAGAAAGAGAGAGAAAAGTATAAAGTAAATGATTTTTTTAATTCTCTCTCTTCATTAATTTACCAATCATTTTTGATTTTAACTATAATGTTAAAAAAATATTTAGTGAAAAAAGTTTTCTTTTCCTTAAGTATTCATACATTTTAATTTTAACTTATAAGAGAGATGAATAATGGTTTAAAAGAAAAGAAGAAAAAAGATTATAATTTGTTTAATTTTTGTTTTAATTGATTACATTTTTTTTTCTCTTCACTTTATCTCACTTCAATACAACAAAGAGTGATATCAAGTCAGTATAATTAACTGATTATATATATATATATTGGCAGAAAAAAAAATTTAATTAAAAAGGAATGTCAAAAACTATGATTCTAATTTGGGTTTTTGACCTGTTTTATAATGACAATTTTGAGGGAGGGAAATACCTGAACAATTGTTTTTGTCAAAATTGATCTAATTGGTTATTATTAAATTCACATGATCACCATTTTTATATTTCCTCATAACTGTTATTAAAACTGGAAAAAACTCTCCATACAGTAATGCCACTCAGTGCAAGCCAGAGTAATCAATGGATGCCAGAAAGCTTGCATAAAATCTCTATCTAGTGCCTACTCATCCAATATCCCCAGACTAGTTTTTAGCTTGTGGCTTTCATCAGTGAGGAACCTTGGATCTGAGAGCATTGCACCTAGATCTTAGAATATAATGCAACCCTCCAGCAGTCACCTTTTATCTTCACTTATCTACAAAACTATGAGCCCAAAATTGAAAACACAATAATATTTTCAATCCAAGCTCATTAGCTTATATCACATAGGTATGAATTTAGTTCAGTTACCCATACATTTTAGTGCCTTTGGTTCTTTAATAACTATATTCACCACTATCCTGTTAGGAAGGATTAATATTAAACCATTAAACATTACATGATCACCATTTCTTATGCTTGTTCATAACTGTTATTAAAACAGGCAAAACTCTCCATATAGTAGTACAACTCAGTGCAAGCCAGAGAAAACAATGGATACCAGAAAGCTTCTGCATAAAATCCCTAAAACCTACTCATCCACTATCCCAGACTAGTTTCTAGTGGCACTATTGTATGAAGAGTTTTGCTTGTTTTAATAACAGTTATAAGCAAGCATTAGAAATGGTGATCATGTGATGTTTAGTGGTTTAATACCAATCATGCCTAATAGGATAGTGGTGGCTATGGTAATTAAAGAACAAAAGACACCAAAATGTATCTGTAATAAAGTGAGTTCAGACCTGTATAAACTATATAAACTACTGAACTTGGATTGAAAATATTGTGTTTTCAATTTTAGACTCATAGTTTTGTAGTTAAGTAGAGATAAAGGGTGGTTGCTGGAGGATTACATTAGATACTAAGATCTAGATGCATTGCTATCAGTTCCAAAGCTTCTCACTGATAAAAGCCACAAGCTAAAAACTAGTCTGAGGATATTGGATGAGTAGGCACTAAATTGGGATTTTATGCACAAGCCTTCTGACATTCATTGATTACTTTGGCTTGCACTGAGTGGCATTACTGTATGGAGAGTTTTTCCTGTTTTAATTTGTTTCAAAATTAGAGATGTGGATTAAAGAAAACTAACATGTCTTATACAAAGCAATCATTTCTGACCCAACTGTTGAAGAGGACTGTGATTCCTAATCCAGCTGCTGAAAAAGACAGCAGTAGGTGTTGAGGAGACAATAATCTCTGTCTCAGCAGCTAAAAAAGAAAGCAGTTGCAGAAACTCAACTATTTAAAAATGTTTTCTATAATGAAAACCATGTAATAAGTTTACTAAAATCTAAACATCATCTACATCTATGTAACTTGCCTCACTAGTAAAATGTAAGGAAAAGAATGCACCTTAAGTAATCTGCAATAAAATCTTGTCTCCAATCAAGAACATTGTCTCTAAGTATTAGCCTGACCTGGAAATTTTATTGGAAAGAAAATGATTAAATTCTTGCTGTTTATTAGTCTGAAATATCCTATTGCAAAATGAAGAAAAAGGAAATAACTGTGTACACTTCCTGTGAAGTTGAGAAATCTTCAAGAAGAACATCTACTTGAAAAACCTGTAAATTACAAATGCAAAGAGCTCCAAATAAAAATGATACCATGGTACAAAGTATTTTTGGTATGCACACTAAATTTAAATTTATAAAGGTGTTTTTAAAATTAAGTATCAATTGGTATTAATTAATAATTTTATTAGTAGTGTTTTTTTAGTTGCCATTTTTTTAATTCATATGATTTTTTTCTTTTTTTCCACAATTATAGAAAAAGTTGTTTTTTAAGTAACTTAATTTTAAAAAATTTGACACTTTTCTTTTTTTTTTTATAATATCCATCTGCCTCTAAATTATGCTATTTTCCAACTTTTGTTAATTGAAGAAATAGCTTAATGAAAGCAAAAGTTAATTAAATTAAGGAATAAAAATCAACTGGTTAATTATTTTTTATGAAACTATATCTTTTAATAAGAATATATAAATTTGAAGTATCATATTATCATGTCATTTTTTAAAATTATTAATCAGTTAGTTTATTAAGTAATTGTTTAAAAATATTCTAGTATTAATGTCTTTATTCTTCCAACTATCTATTTCATGAATTGACAGTGTGTGTGACTTAATTTCAATATAGCTTAAAATTGTTTTAAAATTAACCGAGTAAAGCTATTTTATAATAAATTAGAATAAGCTGTTATATTTATTTATCTCTTGCAAACCATAACCATTTATAAAGTTTTTTATTCCTGAGCTAAATTAGAATGTAATGGTTATTTATATGGATGAGGGGTTTATATTGGCATTTGGATATTTAGATGATAACCCTGTATGCTGCAAAGCTATTACCTTTAAAGTTAATGCACTACTTTTTGTTTTTTTCATTTTTAGAAATTAAGTTTATAGTTGACCAGTACTTTGATAAAATTAGAAGACCAGAGCATTGATAATGATTAGCATGTTTTAATATCTCAACATTACTTGATTTTTATATTCTGTTGAATTAGTACTTAAACATCTGTATTCAGATAATTGTGTTGTATTTCTACTATATGTTTAATAATGGCTAGATAATTAGTCTGTCTATAGTGGACCCCTTTCAAATCTAGTCACCAGGCTGAGTGTTGATTTTTGACTGTTATTTGTTGATTGCTGATGATTAATGATTTTTTTTGTCTAATGTCAGAGTGATATATTATATAACTTAGGATTAATAAAATTACTATATGGAGTCCATGTTGATTGGCTGATGTTTATCTATATATGCTCCTTATCTGTTTTATATTACCCGGACTAGACGAAGCGTAGTCGGAAGGGTATAGTTTTCCGGATGGATTCCTAAGTTAATTAGGAAACATCTCTTTATTTATTAGGTTAGAATATATATATATCATTATTTAGCCAAGATTATCATGTTAATTTTGAGATCAGTTGTTTTGATGTTGCAAGTCAATTATGAAGATAGATAAAGCCTTCAAGTAAATTTACATTTATAAGAGGCCTTATAATATATCAGTATTTAACAATAATATGAAAACAAACATGTATTATATTTTAATTAAGTAGAATTACAAATTGGCAATATATTCAAGCAATGATGCTTATTCAAGTAAAATGGTTATGCATTAAAATTATTAACAGAATGATTAGCTTATGAAAGAGCACCCAGAAATATCAAATTTTATACTTAAAAAACTGTGTACTTATTTTTAGTTGTTACAAACTCAATTTCCTTTAAAATGCACTTGTCTAAATGTGTTTTTCATTTTTGAAGCAGTCCTGAAACTCTCACAAAGTGATGCCTTTTAATACCTTCATCATTTTTGTCACACATTCACATCTGCAAACATTTTCCCTTGTGATTTTTTTTTTTATTGGAGATATAAAAGAAATCATATGGAGTTAGATTGGGTAAGTATCATGAGTGATTAATATGGGTAATGCTGCCTTTGGTTAAAAATTATTTTACATTCAAGACTTTGTGTACTTCACATTGTCGTAGTGAAGTCACCATTTCCCACCACATCACTCAAATGTTTCACAACTTGTAGGTAAAACACTTGAACATTACAAATCATTTCTGAATGAACAATGAATGCCCTTTGAATAAAAAAATTAGCATGTTTTTGACCCTGGATTTCACTCACTGCACTGTTTTGGGATGTGGTCAATTTGAACTTTTCCATTAAACCACTCATAAACATGATGTGCTTAGAGCATAATGTTTGAAAGGTATTTCAGCCCTTATGTTTTCCCCAAGAGAAAAATTTTTTTTATTTGATCCAACAAATAAGTGAGAAGCATTTGACAAAATAATCATCTGACCGAAGTGATGCAATGCACCGTGGCTTCTTTTTGGAGCCAGGAATCTCTCAGCCACTATACTCAGAGAAACCTGTTAGCCACCTTATCTTATCTTTTCGTTTCCTACCCTAAGGTTTTCCCATATTCTTTTCTATCCTGATCCATTCCATATCCAAAACATAATATTTGTCAATTCCATGGCCTTTATATCTAAGTCCTCCTTATCTTGTCCAAAACCCAGCATAAAAAAACAAGTACTCACTTTATGTATAATCACTATGATTATGTTTGTTCTCTCACAATTTCATTATCCTTTCTGCTTGCAGGCATTTACATTCAATTAACAGATGCCTAATATTTTGTCTAATTTGCAATCTAAATCACCTATATTCTTCTCATTAATGTGCTTCCTCTCTTGTTGCTAAAAATCCCATTCAAGCCATAAACAGTAAATTACTTTCCTTGCTATAATCATAAAATAACTCCCACCTAATATTCTGTTTATTACTATATATATTTAAACTTTTTTTACTCTCCATACTAGTTCTCCATCACCCCGACTCCCTATTTTTTATTACTGCATCTATTCTTCTATCCCATTCTTTGCCACTATAACACTTGGCAATCCTTCTAACACAATTATTTCACCTTTTGTATAAGTATACTGACATAAAGTCATTATCCAAATCTTACAGAAGGATCTTCACAAGAGATAACTAGCAATAGAAGCATCTATTACAATGGGCCTGCTCACCATAAAATGATTCCATTATTTTTAGGTACCCCTCATATATCAATCAGGAGTTCCACATGGTTACCTATCTAAGTACTAATTGAGCATAAATTGTTTATATTTGGTAATAGCTAAAAAACTAATGCATTCAAAATCTTATAAATATAAAATTATATTATTTTTTTAAGATAGTGTAAATTTGTATAATCTCAAACCAAATACATTACCTTTTTGCACAGATATCACTATTTTTTCATACGTAATATTTTTATGATAATCGAAAGTAATAGCGTGACAAATAGGTTTATTTTATTTCCAATTCTTTTTCAATTTTTATGGATGCACACACACACACACATATATATATATTCTCAAATAAATATTTTAGGCCATCTTAATAAACAATATTTAATAAGGTTTTGAGACTGATATAAACTGTTAAAAATTAAGTTTTTTAATCAAACATATACTGATATATAAATTCTCAAATAAATATTTTAGACTATCTCAATAAACAATATTTAATAAGATTTTAAAGCTTTAATATAAAATGATAAAAATTAATGTTAACAATCATAAGGCTTACATTTTAATCAATTGAGAGATTTTTTTTTTCTTTTCAATTTTTTAAATTTGTTAAAATTATTAAATAAATTAACTTAATTAAGTAAAAATATTCAAGGTTAAAGAAATTTAAATGAATTGAAATACTGTTTTATTATTATTATTATTATTATTATTATTATTATTATTATTATTATTATTATTATTATTATTATTATTATTATTATTATTATTATTATTATTATTATTATTATTATTATTATTATTATTATTATTATTATTATTATTATTATTATTATTATTATTATCATAATTAATATTTTATCAAATATAAAATTATAATAAATATAATAAAAATTTTAGAGCTCATGCCTATATTTTACACACACACACACATATATATATATAAAAGGTTTTTCAAGTGAAAGAAATATAATTTATAATTACTCCTGGGGACAACTTGTAAATAGGTTACTATGAACCTACCAGGGTAACATATACAAAAATATTGGTAGCACATATAAATGATATTATTAGTCTGTATTTTATCAAAATTATTTATTTTTATTAACTATTTATATTTTGTTTAGTGTGAGAAAAATTAATAAAAGTTGATTTCTTTGCCTAAATGTATTCTGTTTTTAATAGATATATATTTCCCCTCTATCTCTAATTATGGATATATTTATATATGTGTTAATACACTACATTCTTGCCAACAGTATGCAAAGCAAGTGGCAAGTGTATTATTTGTGTGTCAGTGCACAAACATAGTATAGAATCTGATACTGATATGGATGCATTTTAAAGTAAATATTATATTCATATATAAAATGAATTTTAAAAATTATTTTTGCTAAAGTGATTTTTATCAATATTTTTTTTTTAGAATTTTTTTTTTGCTGGTCTATATCAGTGTAAGTAAAAAAATAAAACATATTGAAACCAAGTTTACAGAGAATTCCAAATTTAGTAAACAGAATAATATAAGATGACTAATAAGAGCTATAAGTGTTTTGTGATTTTGGACAATAGGATGCAAAACCTCATCAGAGTAATAGCATTACAAAACAAACCAAAAATCTTTTCTTGATAAAATTAAAGAAGAAAAAATTGTTGCATGAGTTGTTAAAATAGAAATACTAAATCAACATCTAATTATATTACTTCAAACATAAATTTCAACATGAGAAATTTTTTGGAGAAGATAAATATCTAAAAAAAGCATAGTTAAAATGTGCAACAATTCATTTTTGAAGATTGAAAACAAAGAAAAAATTATGCAAAGAGTTTTAAAAGATACATCTTTGAATAAAAATATTGTAAAAGATAGAAGCTTGGAAATGGCTAAATATATAAACCATCAGCAAAAAAGATTTAAAATCTTTCATTTTCAATTCTCTGCATCTTCATGAGATTATTAATATAACTGGATCAGCTCATTTAGTTATTGTTATTTAATTATTGTGTTGGGAACAATATCAAGGAATAAATAATTAGTTTATCATAATTAGCAGAAACAACAAAAGAAAGATATTAGCAACAAGTTGTAAATGTATTTTTTGCAAAAGAAATAATTTTTTCCATAATTATATCAAAAACAACTTATGGTAACCACAGTATGATTGAACAAAAAATAGCTTCATCAGTTTATTTATAAAACATATTGATATGCTGCTCTTGGTTTTTGTTGTATTATACATCAGCATGTTTTATGTGCCAAAAGTTAGTTTCAAAATACTGAAAGACATTAAGATCTTTGTAATTAAATTAGTCAATTGTATAACTGCATGTACTTTAAATAAATGAAAACTCCTGGCACTATTAAATAACATAAATTAATTGTATAATGATTTACTTATGTGCAATAATGTTTGGTTAAGTTGTGAAAAAATTCTTCAAAAAATTGGTGTTTTGAGGAAATTTGACTTTTTTACATAAGAAGAATGTCATTGAATAATTGTCATTTAATGGATATATATGGCTTTCAAAATTAATGTTTTTGCTGATTTCTGCTTTCACTTAAATGAATTAAATATTAAACTGCCAGATCACTATTCTGTTTAATTTAATCAAAGAATTCATAGGTAAATTAAAAACTTTTAATTATAACATTATGTTAAAAATATTTTCCCAATACAATATTTTTTTTTATTGATCTAAAATCTTATGTGAACCAAATCAAGATAAATTATCACAAGAATTTTCTATTGTAATTCAGCCATTGATCAACTAATTTTCTTCAAGATTGATTGCTTTTCAAACAATTTGAAAAAAAACTTAATATTCATTTTATATTCTGATACAACATTAGCAGATAAATTCATTAAAAAAATTCTTCAATGTTTAAATCTAGTTCAATATGGAAACAAAAGTTTGTTGATTTTAGAAATGACTTAAAAATGATTGGCAATGATTGAAAGTTGAGAATAATAAAAAAAATACTGAAGATGTATTTAGAAAGTCATTTTTGGAATCTTTATTTGTTTAAAAATACTAACAACAACTCCATAATTAATGTTTTCTTTTACTTGTGCATAAAATGATTGATATAATTAGTTTGGAATATGTAGTATTAACACTGACAAATTATGCCCCTGATATAAAGCATTAAATATCTAATGTATAGTATTAAAAAATCTCATTCAAAAAGTTGTGTTTATAACAATTTATCTTAGAAAAATTCTGTGCTAATTTTAAAGAATTTTTAATATTTTTTTTTCTTGTAGACTCAATTTAATAAATTTTGACGATTATTTATAATTTTCATATATATTTATTTAATTAAATGCTGTCTTATTTTATGAACTTTCATGCTTTTATGATAGCAGTAAATAATTAATATAAATAAAAAATGCTTCAACATTTAAAATTATATCATGTACTTGAGAAAATTCTTAAACAGAATGAAAGAGGAAAAAGTAGAAATAATTAGTGATTGCTTATCAAAAATAAAAAAAATGAATCCAAAATTAAATCACAAAATTAAACACTTCACTAAATTTTGTAGCAATTAGTTGTAAATTATAATAAATAAGTAGATATAAAAGCACTTGCTTTTTAATATTCATAATCAGTTTCTAAAATCATTTTAAAAGTAGGTAATAAATTTGTTTCTAATTTTAATCTATATCTGATTATTTTTATTAAATCATTATTAAATATATATATGACCTTTTTTCAAAAAATTATTTACATTTATAAAGTAATATATAACTTCTATCTTTCTTATATCTACACTTTATACTGACTAATTTATAAACAGTGTGTTGTTTATTGTTTTGACTGTGTTTCTAACCTCTAAAACAATTTATGAAAAGCATGTCATGCTACCAGTAATATAATAGGTCAATTATACTTGAGGAGCAATATCTTCAAAATGAAAATTTATAAAAGTTAATTTATATATTTATATTTTTAAAAAAGTATATAAATTATATTGGTTTTAAAATTCTTCAAAGCTTAATTTTATTCTTTTTATTTCTATTTTATTTAACAGATGAGAAAAGTAAATTTATTGGGTGTTATTAAAAGACTGTAAAGAGTGATTTTTCAATGAAAAGATAATTTTAAATATAATTTGTCACTCTTGGAATAAATGCTTTTTAAAATTATTTCTCTGTTGCTCTAATTATTTAGAAGCTTTTTTTGCGATAAAAAAATTAAAAGTTTTTAATCTCACAGATATTTCTTAAAATGTATTAATACATAATAAAGAGAACCAGAAAACAATTCAAATGTAAGACAACATATTTCAGAAATATGTGCATATTTGAATTTAAAGTTAACACAAGTAAGTCGAGACTTAAAATGTATCCCTAAAATTTTATAGCGAAATTAAATTATTTTTAGCATAATTATTATTTAAATATTTTTAAAAGTAATAAAAATAATATAATTTTTAAAAAAATATATATGGTTAAAAATATTCAAAAATAAAAATGTATTTGAAATAAAAAATAGTTTTGAAAAAAAAAATGAATTTTTATAACTTAAAAAAAATCTACCATATTGTTCAGAGATTAGTGTACTGAATATTCTTATTCCCTGACTATGCTTAATCTAAATATGTAAACAAAAAGAATTTATAGATTCATTGCCATTAAAAATCTAAATTGAGCAAATGATTGATTCAGAGTAAACGTTACTGTAGAGTAAATCAAATGTGGCATGTAGTATTATTTTAGTTCTAGGTTGAAGTATATTTGGAAATTGTTACATCTAATCGATTATTCATTTTACAACTTATGATGATTGTAAAATGATTAAGAATAATCATACTTCCTTAAATAATAAATAAGTGTCAATAATGCGAATAGTTTTATAATTGTTTATGAAGTTTAAATCTGATGGTAATGAATTAGTTTTTAAAATTAAAACATCTTTTATTCTAATTCTGTACTAGAATTGCTTATTTAAAGAATTTTTGGGGAAGATCAATAGACACTTTGTGTGTATGTTTAAAAAAAACAACAACTATATTTGATAAAATGTGATTAAAACAAATTGGCTGATAAACCTAAAATATTTATATTCTAAAAAAAAGCCACATAATAACTTTGCCAATTTCTAAATTACCTTATAAATTAAATTAAATGTTTTATGTAGTTCGTGGCTTAATTTATAAAATATGTTAAGTAAATCATGCAATATATGCAGAAATAGCATTAAAACATTTATATATTAATAATTATATATTATATATGTAAAGAAAGCAGAAATTATGATTTTTTAACATTTTAATTATTGATAATTTTAAGATAAAAACATGATAAAAAAAAAACAACAAAAAAAAAAGTTTAGTCATTTCCTGTCAAATTTATAATAAAACTGATGATCCTTCTCATAAATGTTATATAAATTGTATGAGCTAATAAAAGGGGCATTTTCTATTTACATACACTATTGATTTTTATTTCCTACTATGAAAATATGTATGAAAACAAGCATGAAACTGGTTGATTTATTTCAATAATTTCCAATTATTTGTTTGATTTTTTTTATTTCAATAATTACCAAGTATGAAACATTTGTATTTTTGTTTTGATGTATTCTAATTGTTTGTAATTCCAAAATAATAATTTTAAATTTCTTTATGCTTACCATCAGATTTTTCTACTTTCTGGTCTAATTGTGATCTATTTAG
The DNA here is from genome assembly GCA_028023455.1 of Epiperipatus broadwayi. NCBI lineage: Eukaryota > Metazoa > Onychophora > Udeonychophora > Euonychophora > Peripatidae > Epiperipatus > Epiperipatus broadwayi. The sequence continues at coordinate 9,228,606 of JAQFVV010012417.1, forward strand.
ATTCCATTCAACAAAAAAGACTAATCAGTGTTCTATCATATATTGACAATTGTCTACTTTGCTACATTTCACTAATATTCTAAAGATAATTATCCAGAATATATTCAATTTGTTTATTTAACTAAATGACATAATTTTAAAAAAATAAATTAAACAAATACTCCGTAGATATATATACCCAAAAATTGTTAATTTAAATCTTCAAAACAAATCAGAAATGTTGTGAAACTAATTTCTACACGTCTGAGTAACTTAGTTCATTAACCTAGTTTATTTGAATAGTTAGGGAGGAGGAGCTTCACATTATTGTAATTGTTTAATATCAAGCAGAAGAATGTATTATAAATATCATCAAGATCATGCATTCACATCCACATATAACAATTTAATCTACAAGTTTTTATCCAGGTATATGAAGTATGTGTTGTGAAATAGAAGCATTATATATATATATATATAGGAAGTATCTATATTTATAAAAAATAGTACCAAATTTACCACTTCCTTTATTTTGCTGTAATATCTTATATAAGTGCAATTTATCCATTCTATTTTGAATACTTTTTAACAAAAAAACCTTTTATTGTACATATATGCATACATGATCTTATGTTTCAACTGTCCTGCATTCTTCCGAGCTATAATATAATGAACAAAATAAAATCATAACTATATAAATAATATATAAAAAATGTAAACAACAAAATTAATAAATTGTTTACATTTTTATGATATTATTTATTATAGTTATGATTTTATTTTTTCATTATATCATAGCTCTGAAGAAGACTGCAGAACAGTCAAAATGTAAGGTTGTATATGCATATATGTACAATAAAAGATGTTTTTTGCTAAAAAGTGTTCAAAGTAGAGTGGATAAATTGCATTTATAAAAATATTTAACAACACTGACTGAATATAACTACTAAATATATATTTATACATATTAGAAAGCATAATTATTTAACATCATATTTCTCCTTAAATTATGAGAAAAATTATGGTTTTATTTCATTTTCATTGTAATTGTATTTAAATGACAAACAAATAAAAATTAATTCTGAGAAATACTTTAGTCTTCTAAACCTTTTCAATTTAGAAAATTGGATTACTGTTACAAAGATATTTTTACTCAATGAATTTGAAGCAATTTTTATTTGTCTATACTAATGAAGACTGGACAGAATTCTTTGCTATAAAAGAAATTTCTTGTTGAGTTTTATCTATTTAAATATAATCTTAGTTTTGAACTGCCTGTTTATATATATAATTTTAGCTGAATTATAAAGAAATCATTGAAGACTACAAAATGCAATTAATAATCTGCTTCATCTCATTGTTTAACTAAAAATTATTGAATGTCTTATAAACATAAAAGTATGTATATTATCTTTATAAATTTATGCAAATTACTACAACTCAACCAACAACAAAAACATTTTGTGCTCTTTCATTTGAAAACTATAATTTAAATAAATACATTAATATTTACCTCAAACTATTTATTAGTCTAGATACTATTATCCATTTTTATACCAGATATAAACATAATTAAAGATTAACATATTTAATGAAAGAAATATTTTAATATTGATCAAAGAATGAAAAAATATTCAAATTTCATCTGACCAGAATGGAATCTAGGTTATGGGAATGACAAATAAATGCACTGTCATCGTTTCCACAATGCTCTTCAATAAAGATATAAATACTAAAATTAACCCATAGAATCTTAATCAAGAATTAATGTATATAATGATTTAGAAGAACAGAAGTACCATCTTCAAATTTATTAATTAGAATTTAATACCTATATTAAAATACAAAATTCATTATAAAGAAATTACTCTTTTGAGAATAAAAGCATTTATATATGCTCTTCTATAATTTAGTAATACAGATATGCCTTTACAGATCAGAATGACAAATATAATATTTACATTTTGAATTTAGAAAAATCTTTGGAGTTAAATTATATTGCTTACCATCATTGCATGAGTCTTATTCTTTATTTAAATTACAAAATACAGTTTTAATAGAAGCCTATTTTAAAAATTTACTGCTATTTTAAGCATTGTAATATATCTTGTGTAAATAAGATAACCATTACTTTATATCTGGGCCATAAAAATTGATGTCTAAAATGTCTATTGGTGATTTATATAATTGGTTTCTTAAAGTAACCAAAAAACAAAAAAAAAATAATAAACTGGATTCAAAAATTAGAATAAACAAATAAAGTTGTGAATCTTTTATTTAAATGTAAGTTTCATAAACTGGTAATCATATTTTAAAGAAGTTCAAGTTATACTCAACCTTATATGTGATCAAAATATTTATAGTAAGATAGTCAAAATAGATTATATAAAAATTTCAGAGTATTTACTAAATGAAATTAAAATGATAAAAGTTTAAAAATAATTTTATCTATAAATAGAAGTAGATTAACTACTTATATCCAAAATATCTATTACTTAGGACGTATTTTAGAACCAAAATATTTTGAAATATTTAAAGACTATAATAAATTATTAATAAAACTATCCTATAATAAATCCTTGGAGATTATATATTACTACAGTCAATGATTTGAACAATTATTTCAGTGTAAAAGAAGCTTTCTGAAAAAAAAAGATACTTGGATTGATGCTCATGTTAGTAATTAGACCAAAAAAATCTTTGTATGGCAATTTAATAAAACTGTTGTTCATCTACTTTATTTCTGAATTACTATTTTGCTTTATAAATAATTAACTTTATAATAAATAAATAAGTGGCATTCACTAATTCATAATTAAGAACTATAAGTTAACCCAAATCTGAAATGCCACAGCTAAATGAAATTGTACATCCAACTTTATACTTCACTGAATTTTATATTAGTTTCATCATGGGTCCTCTATCAATTCTTCATAAAATGCTATATTATTTTTATTCTTTATCATTTTATTTTTTATTAATTTATTATTATTACTAATATTTATACTGGGCGGCAGTAATCTAAGATGATATTGTTAAGAATTGATTATGCTTCTATCAACATTATACCATGTAGAAGAAAGCAATCATAAACGTATTCCTATATAATATGTTAATATATTTTATAAATTTGCAAAAGTACTGTTCATGTGATTACCAGCAGATATCAATAGTTTGATTAATAATACCTAATAATAATAATAACAATTTTTTTTTCAATTAAGCTTGTTTTAGTTATATGTATAAAAAACATTTATTTATTCTCCTTTTTTTGTATACTATATTTTATTTTATATGTAATATTATAACACAACAATATATATATAAACTTAGAATAGAAGTTTTTTAAGTTATGGAATAAATAATAAAGTGTAATAAGATAAATTAAGTCAATGATCTAAAATAATAAACTTTTAAGAAGTTTTGGAGTTAAAAATAGAAAGTCAAAAGATAAGTGGTGTGTGGTAAACACAGTCGTTTTGAATGCACGTTAGATCATATTAAATGAATAAAATATTTTAATTCAAGTAGTTTGAAAGAAAACAAAACTATTAAACATAATTGTTATAGTTATTAACGTTCTTATAAAGAAAAATCTACAAAATACATATTTAAATGTATTACCAATGAAACTTTTATTACAAATTTTAGATTTTAAAATTAAATGAATATGTATTTTTTTTAAATTTGACATATAATAATGTTTTTTTAATTATAATTAGCTGAATAAAATAATAAATATTTGTCTTCAATATTTTTCTGTTTTTAGATATTAATTTTTATATTATCTAAAAAAGAAAATAGTGCAATCGATTTATATATGTCTTGATTTTATGTTCATATTTTTTACCTAATAATATCTGTATTTATTGTTTTATTATCACATTTTCTAACGATAGTTTTAAAAAATGTATTTTTATGTATACAATTATATATGTAAAATATTGCTATCATCAAACATTATCTCTCTCTCTCTCTCTCTATATATATATATATATATATATAACAAACTAACCAAAGGAAATACATATAAAAACAAAAAAAGACTTATAAATCCAATAAATAATATTATATTTCAACCAGAGGACTGGTTTTCATCAGAAAGAAATAAAAAATACACAGTAAAATGACGATAATCAAAAATTTACAGATTTGATAAAAGATTAAAAATTTAACACCCCCCCCCTGATTGGTCACCAAATCCAACACAGAATATCTACCCAATCAATGATAAAATTCAAACAACAACAACAAAAAAAACTACATTTCCTCCTAATCAAGCTTAAATTCTATTTACATTGAAATAAATAAAAAATCCAAAATTAAAATATACATATGTGCATACATACAAAAATTAGACTGCTCACATACAAAAAATAGCTGTGCTCACATTAATATTCATTAAAAACTAAAATACTTATACATTTTAATCGAAAATTATAGTTAGTGCAAAGTACAATAATTTATAATAATTAATTATTTATCTATATACCAATTAAACACAGATATTAAACATCCATATAACCAATCTTTACATAAAAAAACCTCATATAAGAAGTTTTTTATGTGAAAATTTTTTATATGAGTTTTTTTTTTATGTAAAGATTGGTTATATGGATGTTTAATATCTGTGTTTAATTGGTATATAGATAAATAATTAATTATTATAAATTATTGTACTTTGCACTAACTATAATTTTCGATTAAAATGTATAAGTATTTTAGTTTTAATGAATATTAATGTGAGCACAGCTATTTTTTGTATGTGAGCAGTCTAATTTTTATATGTATGCACATATGTATATTTTAATTTTGGATTTTTTATTTATTTCAATGTAAATAGAATTTAAGCTTGATTAGGAGGAAATGTAGTTTTTTGTTGTTGTTGTTGTTTGAATTTTATCATTGATTGGGTAGATATTCTGTGTTGGATTTGGTGACCAATCAGGGGGTTTTTGTTAAATTTTTAATCTTTTATCAAATCTGTAAATTTTTGATTATCGCCATTTTACTGTGTATTTTTTATTTCTTTCTGATGAAAACCAGTCCTCTGGTTGAAATATAATATTATTTATTAGATTTATAAGTCTTTTTTTGTTTATATATATATATATATGTTTGAATTGATGCTCATTTGTTTTTGAAATTTCATTATATTAAATCTTAAAAATTATACTGATATGTTTATTTAGTAAAAGCATTTTAGAAATCTACATTTTCAAAATAGATATAAAGACCGTTTATGTAATGGTCTTAGAAATAGTCTCTGTGAATATGAAAAACAATTCTGTAACTGCAAGAAGGTGTTTGAAAATTTTTATTTATATAGGTTTTAAAACAATTTCTCTAAATTAAAAAAATTGTCATCGTGCAACACTTTATTTAGTTAGTTAGAATTAACTTTATTGTTGCACATCTGAAAAATTTTGCTTTCAAAAAAGAAGAATGCTACCTAAATAAAAACGAATAGTTATATATATATATGTCACCATTATGTTCTATATTCAAACGCATTCAAGTAATAAAGTCAAGCATTGGTGGACGAGAGGTCAGTAATGGCTGTTTTGCAGGCGGTTGTCCCAGGTTGGTGGGTTCGCTTCCCAGATGATGCTATGACACATGAAAAAAAAATTAATAAAGTATTTGGATATTATGATCAAGGAATAACACTTTGATATTATCAGTTGTATTTTGCAATAACTTGCCATTAATTTAATACAATTTTACTAGCATTTCAGTATTTAAATCTACAACAATACATAGTTATTTCGATCTTATATATGATATGGTGTACATGAATATGATATACTTGTCTTTTTTATTTTTTTATTATCTTAATTACTTACTGTCATGTATACATGAATAGTGAACAGATTTTTTGGAAATGCTTCCAGTTTTACCACCATCAATTTTTTACTTACTAAAGTACCATTTAGACAACTCTTTTTTTTTTGCAATAAAGCATTATCTACAATATTAGGTATACTTTCTCTCCTGAATATACTTCTTTACATTCTTTACCCTTTTCTCCACATCCAATCTACATCATCTTTTGAAATTCTATGAATTTTTTCTTTTCATTTGTAATAATAAAGGTATTGTCTCCTTGAGGTTAGGTTGTTAATAGTCCTGCATATATTAGACACAAATTATATACAGTGAAAAGTAATATGAATATTATACTTAAAATATTAACTGAAATAAATGTTCTTTATTAAGTTGTTGAACATTAACTGACTTCATTTATATTAAGATTATTATTTTATAAAGTAGAGATGTCATAAGATATTTCTTCCAGTACAAATTTATTTATCTGGAGATAATAACAAAATAGTCAAAATATTTTTTATAGAATAAATACAATTTTGTTTTAATTTTAAAAAATAAAATAAAAGCTCAAATTTTCATATGATGCTTTTATCAATTAAATTTATTTTGAAATACTCTAAAAGATTAATAAGTTTAAATATTTTCATGTAAAAATGAACTAACTAGATTTGTAACAGTAAAAATATTTTTCATACATGTAAACAATTTATTACTTGGTATTTTTTTTTTAGAAATTTAATGCACAAAAACACATTTATATAACATTTCTTGCTGTTAATTTTAAGACAAGTGTATTTCTATTTTTTACTTATTTTTTATAAGCTGTGTTTGTTTGTGTAAAAGATATCATACATATTTTTTTTGGTTTTGCAATAAATTTCTAAATTTTATGGAAAGGTAAAATAGCTTTCAAATTGCCCATATGGTAAAGATCACTCCAACAGCTACTCATAGAGATACAGTGGCACAACATTATTTATTAGTCATGTTATTTGCGAGAAGATGAAAATGTGTATATTTTATAATACTTGTTTTATTCTAAAGCTAAAAATACTAGGTAGTCATTTGCAGATATGTAATATTAGATATTTATTACATTAATTATGGACCTGCTGCCTAAAAAGGTTCTAAGCCTAAAACCCAGAAAATTGTTTTTGTGATCTTGTCATACTTGATACATACCAACATCATCATTTTCAACCATTGTCAATTCACTGTAGGATACAGATCTCTCCACATCATCCCAGCACACTGCCTTATTTCATCCATCTATCTTACATGTGGACTCTTTCTAGATTTTTTTATAATCTCTTGGAATCCAGATTAAAACTTTTCAACTGTTCATATATTATCATTTCTTTTATCAATATATATATATATATATGTTAAAACGAAGATTTGCACGGGTTAAATATATAAAATACATATTTTGCGGGTTCATACTTATCAGATGTCATTAAACCTACAATCCCATCTATTAAATCATATATTAAAAACTCTCTTCATTTTATTTCTGTTTTAAAAAGTTTAAAAATTAATGCTAATGACATTCTGGTCAGTTTTGATGTCGTGACTTGGTTTACAAGCATTCCAATTGATGAAGCTTTAAATATAATCTCACAACGTTGCAATTTACCAGACCATATTATTGCTTTAATTAAACATTGTCTCTTAAATACATATTTTGTATACAATGGACAGCATTACAGACAAGTTTTTGGTACTCCTATGGGCTCACCTATCTCAGGAGTAATAGGTGATTTATTCATGGAATATATAGAAACTCGTGCTTTAGAATCATCATCTTTAAAACCTCTCATTTGGTTCAGATACATAGATGACACTTTTGTCATATGGCAACATGGAAAAAATAAATTAGATAATTTTTTCTTACATTTAAATAATATGCATCCTCATATTAAATTTACAATGGAGACAGAGTCTGATGGAAAACTCCCTTTTCTTGATGTTCTAGTCACCAGAACACCAAATAGTTTATCTTTTTCTATTTACAGAAAGGATACACACACAGAAAGATATTTGCATTTCCATTCTCATCATCACCCAACTCAGATAGTTTCTGTAGCCAAAACTCTTTTAAATAGAGCAATTAACCTTTCAGATGAGACACATCTGAAAGAAGAAATAAATCATATTAATAGAGTTTTATTAGCAAATAGTTATAATTACAAATTTATAAAAAAAGCCTTATTTCAAGCCCAAAATAGACAAAATAGGAAACAAAAAGATGATAAATCAGCTATTAGGATTTGTGTTCCATATGTAAAAGGAACTACAGACAGTATCAGACGTATATTAAAACGCTATAATATAGATACAGCATTTTCTGCTCATCAAAAGATCAGCAATATAATAACCAAGCCTAAGGATTCAATCCCTCTTGAATCTCATGGTGTCTATCAAATCTCATGTAAAAATTGTAAAGCTTCTTACATAGGTATGAGTAATCGTCGCATCAGTGTTAGGAGAGATGAGCATGCTAATGCAGTTAAACAACACTCGTCATCATCAGCACTCTCACTCCATACTATAGATTCAGGTCATAAAATTGATTTTTCTAGTACCAGGATCATATCCAGATGTGATAATCTCTACCAATGCAAAATTAGAGAAGCATACTTAAAAGGCCAGATTGTATCAATAAGCAAGATGATACATGTAAAATTCCTCCTATTTGGAAAGATTTTTTTAAAAAACATTCCTAAATTTAACATTTTTTGCTATTGGTGGAATTTTAACATTTTATTCAAATCAGTGATTGTAGCGCCTCTACAACTGTCTTTCTACCTTTTATAACTCTGTGGATGGCTTGTGTGACCAAGTCAAAACGTCAGTATATTAATATTAAAAGTTTTTAACACGGATGAACCCGCAAAATATGTATTATATATATATTGATAAAAGAAATGATAATATATGAACAGTTGAAAAGTTTTAATCTGGATTCCAAGAGATTATAAAAAATCTAGAAAGAGTCCACATGTAAGATAGATGGATGAAATAAGGCAGTGTGCTGGGATGATGTGGAGAGATCTCTATCCTACAGTGAATTGACAATGGTTGAAAATGATGATGTTGATACGTATCAAGTATGACAAGATAACAAAAACAATTTTATATATATATATTAAAAGTAGAATTCATAGAATATCCTATCCAGATTAATATAATGATAAAAATGATAGATAAAGAAGCTAAATGGAACTATTATGCTCATCGTAACACATTGGTAATTCAGAATTATTTGAATTAATCAGTAACTGATTTTATGATTATTAATATTTACAGAATAAAATGTCAAAACTGAAAATGTTTATACATTGTTGAATTGAAGTAAATTAAAAGAAGTATTAGAGAGTATCAACAATTATATTAAAAATAAAATAAATAAAAATTTAATAGTATAAAAAATAGCCAGTATATTTTCTTAAGATAATGAACTTATTTTTTTTTAAAAAAAAACATCTATTAATATTGTAAATGTTTTTTTATTAGAAAAGCAACACTAAAAAAATAATTAAAGAAATGATTTTTATAAAGAAAGAAAAAAAATTATTAACAGTTTAATATATATATATATTTAAACACTTATAGTGATTGGAGGTCTAAAGAAAGGAAAACAAATTATTTAATAAAGAGATCATGCTAAAAAAAAAAAAAGGGTATTTTTAATAATTATTGCTATGACATTTGTTTGCGCATTAATATATTTATTAAAATAAAATTATGACATTAATGATTGATTGTTAAATCAATTAATATGAGTTAAAAAGATTAACCACACACATACATATAATATAGATTATAAAAAATGATACATTGAGAATCAGATTTTTTTAAAATTGATTAAGCATTAGAACATTTTTTGAAAAAAAATTCGTTTACATCTTTAATCCTAAATTTATAAATTATATATATGTAAATATATAAATTATATATATATGTAAACATGTTTTTGATCAAACAGATCTCAATGTCTGCCAAACTTTTTGTGGCATATTAGGCAAAATTAAGGATAGAGATAAATTATTAGCACCTGAAAAACTTTGAGATATCTGGTCAAGAATAAGCTTCAATATAGAATAGAAAGTTATCCTAATATGCAAGACTGTCTGAACTAACTGATATAGGTCTCGATCTACCTTTCTCTCCAAGATCAAATGTATATATGTGTGTATATGTATAAATCTTTATAACCTTAATAAAGCCTACATGTTGACTTTATGGAGTATTTTTAGGTCATATTACTTGTTATTTTTGATTAGTCATATATTTATGATATTAAAAACAAATGGATTTTTTTCCTAAAGAATTTGATATTTGATTGCTCAAATATAAAAGCATGAGGATCTTATTATGAAAAAAAATCACTTTTGTTAGAATTTCTTATCGCATACTACGCATTCTTTTATTTTTATATTTTTGTTTTAATATATATATATATATGAAAACAGGCATTAAATTTTAGATTAAAATAATGTAAGAAAATCACACCTTATCCTGTCTACAATAAATTTGTTTTATTAATGTTGTTTTCTTCTAAATTATACATACTCAGTTTATTTATTTTGCTAAAAACATAAATTACAATAATAAAATATATCTACATTTCATTTATAAATTCTCTAATATATATATATTAAAAATTAATTATGTGTTCAATTGTTCAGGAAGTCATGTACTGTTCAACATGCAGATAACAGCTTGGTTACAAGAATTAAATTTAATTGTTTAAATAGATACTTTCTTTTAATTTTTCCAGCTGAAAATTAATTTAATATTTTTTAGCTTTAGAGTTACAATTCTTTTCCTAAGGTAAACAACAAAGGACCATTTTGTATTCAAACTAAAAAACTTTCTTTAATTTTTATTTTCTAAAAAATAATTAATCCTAATTTATTTTAATTACCATAATTTTGTGGGTTTTTTTCTTTCTTGACTGCATAGTTCTAATAAAACTTTTAACCTCTCATTTCATATTTCATTACATTTGTTTACATTATAGCAAACTCTCCATATAGTAGTGATCATGTAATATTTTAGCGGTTTTATTAAGTTGTTTAAATAGTAAATTACCCATATATTTTAGAAATTCCTTTTGTCATTCATTATTTACTGTATTTTTTCATGATCAAATATAAATATGTACTTTATAAATCAAATTAATTTTATTGAAGAAACTAGAACATGCCCATTAAGCAGGTAAAATTTATTGTATCATTTAGTGTAAGCTTATGGTTAAGACCTGTAGAGGTCCTTACCTTTGCATTTTCATGCGTATATTCTTGAGATTTATAGCATTAATAAATATTTAAAACTTCTTAGTATTTTTTTTATTTAAAAAATGCATATTTTTGTTGAGTTTTAATAAGAAAAAAAATGATTTGAATTATTCTATACAACATGGTTAGCATAACTTTTAGATGCATTTGTAGGTTTTGGAAAAGAATAGACTGAACCATATTTCTATGTGCAATATTAACTATAAATCTTTATACAGATTATCATGTATTACAAGCAGACTAGTTCATGATCTTGATATTAGCTATTAAAAATATAGTGGCTTCATTAAATGTTGGTATTATAAATGTCAGTCTTTTATAATTAATGTAAGTTTTTTTATATATACATTGCATAAAGTTTTGAATATTTTAAATCAAGACCTCTTTAATTTAGAAATAAATATGTTAAAAATTGGCAACAATTAATATATATATATATATTAATCTATTGATTTTATTTGCTATCAATAGTGAGAGATTTATCTAGAATTTGTAAAATTTACAAAACAAAAAAAAAATACCCTCGATCATTTACTATAACTGTTAAGAGTTTTTTTTTTTCATTTTATTTTAATCTGTTAAAATTTTATATAACAAGGTATGTTTTTATTTTTACAATCATTAAACAATTTCTGAATACTGAAATCGTATTTTACACTCTATCGTTAATTATTAACATCTGATTTATTTATTTGAATTGTTAGTAATTAACAATAAAATTTTGAAATTTTACCAAATATTTGTATAATATTTACTAAGTTGAACATATTTTGATGATATATAAATATATAATCTTCATGTACAATCATGGTCCTCACCCCAAAATTATTTTAATTCGTGTATCAATATACATGCTTGTAAAGAAAAAATTTGAAACAACATTTTTTAATCCAAACTCTTTTGATAATATAATTTTAAGCCATTTTTTTTTTGCTTAAATAATTAAATATAGAATGTGATATTTTTTGCAGGATTTAAAAAATAAGTTTTATATTACTAATCAAATGTTAATTTAAAATCTATATGAATCACTACTGTTTTGCATATTGTAGCTTTCTGATATGTAATATTGCTTTTTTAAATCTTCAACTCATCATAAATGCCTCTTTTTCCTTTTAATGCACAAGCAGCAACATTAATTTTGTCAATACCATGGATTACATTTTCACAAACATTATTTATATAAATATATACATACTTTTTTCATTGTTATGCATTCTGTTCTTTACAATATTATTTTTATTTATGTAAAGCAAATGGATTAAACTAGGATACCTAGTTATTGCTAATATGCTTGATTGAGTATGAGAGAGACAAAAACAAAGAAAATAATAGTAATAATATGCCACATTCAAACAAACAACTTTTGGCCTTTAAAATATGTTTACTAATGTTTTTCTTTATACCTCAATACTAATAAATATTGAAAAACATATCTTTTCATCTGTTTGTAAAGACAAGTTTGTGGAAATTGTAAATTGTGAAATGATAGTTTTAGTTGAGAAATAGTATCTAAAAGAACTATTTGGATTTTTTTACTGGTGTAAAGTTATTCTTGCTCTGAATCATTGCTCAATACATATCTAGAAAATGGATGTTGTATCAGACTAAAAAAGGCAATTAAAATATTCATTTTACTCATATATTAAAACTCTTTAAAAGTACATGAGATATGTTATATTAGCCATAGAAGCTGCAAGCAATTCTTATTTAAAGCATATGAAGTCATATTGCTTGATGAAGTACTTAAGTGATTGATATATTATTAATAGATTTATTTAAAATGTTATTAATTATAATGATTACTTTGAAATAGTTATTTATTATTAGCTCCATCTTTGGAGCAGACAATTGTAACATTATTTTAAGAATATTTTTTTTATGGTGTTATATTCATACTATTCATTCATGCTTAGGATTAATATTCTAAAGATTCATTTCTTTAAGTTGTAATTATAAATTTATTTTATCGCACATTGATTACATAAGTAATATTTACTAAGGCAATAAACCTTTAAGCATGTGCGCTTGAAAATGTGAAGGTAGAGACCTCTACAGATCTTAACCACAAGCTTGTGGTTGAAAATGTGAAGATAGGGACCTCTACAGGTCTTAACCACAAGCTTGTGGTTAAGACCTGTAGAGGTCCCTACCTTCACATTTTCAAGCGCACATGCTTAAAGGTTTATTGTCTTAGTAAATATTTCTTTCTGTTGTGAAACTTTTACTTTTTATAATGCAATGTTCTATTAATCTAGTTATTTTTATTATATATTATAATTAATGACATATTATTGCATGTTAACCTATTAAATGATTTTAAATATAGAATGATTTTTAAAATTGTGTAGAGCTCTTTTTATGTTTTTGTTTAATGTATTGTATTCTTACTATAGTTTTATTATCAGTTCATGATTGACTTATCAAGATACTATTGTTTTTTCTAAAATCCTATACATTACTCAAGTTTGTATTGGACACATGACTACATCTTTATTTATTATTTGCTTTAGTTTATGTCATGTGACATGAAATGATTAAATCACAACTGTATCATAATTATTAACTGTTTTCAATAATTTAATATTTAATTGCAGATTACTGATATATTATAATCAATATCAATTATCTATTGTTTCTATACAAGATTTTTATTAAGATTCTTACTATTCTTTCATAGAAAAATTGGACTTAATCCAATCACCAGAGCTAACAGAATTTAAAAATATTTACAGCACCAAAGATCATATATAATTATTAAGAAAAGAAATAAAAAGGATCAGCAAGGATAAGTTGCCATAATAATCTTGAAGGCAATTGATAGATTATATGAAGTATTTTGGAAGTGATTAGAGCTTTGAAACATCAAAACATAGATGTAGAAAACTATCAAATTTTGAAAAATATTTATTAGAGTGCAACAATAATGATTACATTATGTAAAGACACTAAGAAGATTAACAATAATAAGTATGGGTAGTAAGTTGATTCCAAGCTCTTCAAAACTTTTTATAGTAGTTGTAAGAAAATATTTTGTGGATTAAAATGGAAAGATAAATGGTGAAAATAAAATTCAGAATAATTCAGTCATCTACATTTTACAAATGATAAACATCACATGATCATCATTTTTATTGATTACTCTAGCTTGCAGTGTGTGGCAATATGTATAGTGAGTTTTGCCTGTTTTTACAAATGATGTGAATATTTCATAAATAATGCTTAAAAATTCAGAAAATTTTACAGAAGTTATTAAATGAAAGCAAAAAATAGAACAAAAGATAATTTCAAAAAAGTCTATTGTGCAATAATTTTTAAAAAAAGAATGGAACTAAAAGAACGATAATAATGAATAAAAGTTAGTTTTTAGAATAAATTGGTTAGATTATTTATGCTATGAAAACATAATGGAAAAAATTAATCAGAGAATTAAATTTTTGGTGAAATGATTTTCATAAAAAGTGACTTAATATTACCATAAATACGATCAAGTGTTTGAAAAAAAAAACTTTTTAAAAAAAGTGTTTTATTGCTATTACTAAGTATCTGAGATTTGAAAAATTAATAGAAGATAATACAGAAACTCATATCACACAGTGGAATATGGAGAGATGTAAGTTTGGAATAATAATGAGTAAAAAATAAAATATATGAAAAAAAATAACAATTGTACTGATATTATTTGAAATGAAATAGAATTGAATATATCACTAGAAGAGATGATACTAGATAGACATGACAAAAAATGTAAAAAAAAAATTAGAAAAAAATCATTACTGATATAGATGAATAAAATTGGAAGTTTTCTTAATAATATGAAGAAGAAAATCTATTAATCAAAAATAGAAGATTAAATTTAGAAAGACCTTTATTTTGTATTATATTGATAAGGGTTCAATAAAGATAATATATTATTTAGCATAGTCATTTTAGTAAACATCCTAAAGATATTTAGATTTCTGAGAATGCACATAGTAATTTGAAATATATGTTTTGATTTTAGCCTGTTAATAAGAATACTCAATATAAAATTCAGATCAATTAATGGTTTGTTGTTTATAGTTATAAATATTTAAGTCTAAAAAGTATTAAAAGCTTCTATAGTATGCAATGGTTTTGAGATATTTTTACATGCTTTATTAATAATCTATTATAATTATTAATTATTCTTGCTATATATCTTTTTCTTTATTTTTTATGTATAGTGCAATTTAAATGATAATGCAATATAACTGTTTGAGAAATTAATATTTGCAAACATTTGTTTTCATTATGATTACCATATTTTGAACTGATCTATTATTTGATTTTATACTATGATAATGACTTTATGACTATAGTTATAACAATAACTGAAATACTTTATTTTAGTTTCTAATAACATATGTGTCTTTATCATGATTCATTTAATCTATAATTTTGAATTTTTTTTTTTTTGTTTAAATTTATCTTCATGGTGTTTTTATTGAAATTAAAAAAATTTATGTTTGACACTTTATCATTGGATTTTGTATTGTATTATTTCTTTTTTCTATTACAGCATATTGATTATTGTCACAAATTTGCTATTTCATTTTAGCTTTGTTATTTATTACTTAATCATAATTATTTGATCTTAATTCTTGCTTAATATCAAAATGACATTCACTGATGAACTTTTTCAGTGGTTGTTATGTTTTATTATCATGGAATTATTAATACTTCTTTAGTTGTTATGTTTGTCAAAAATATATCATCTTCTTCTTTAAACTATAGTTCAATTTTTCCTTTTATAATGATTTTTAATTATAATTGATAGCTGCATTCAACTTCTTTTCAGCATCTGTGATGTTTAGAATATTTTCCAACAATGCTCTTTATTTATATGCCCAATTTTATTTCACATCAAGTATATTAATTTATATTTTTCAAAACGATTATTAGCAACATTTCAAGTACATTTATCCTATATGGTGATTAGAATGAGTTCTCTCTACATTGCTATTCTTTTAAAAAATTCAGCTATTGCTTTTGAAATACTTTCATTTAAAAAGGCATCTATAGATTAATAATTAGCCTCTTAATCTGACATTTAATTTTGAGAATTTGTATAGTCATTTATAGAGACAAATATATACATTAGGGAATGAAGTAATACATTTTATAGTGGCAAATATTATGTTATGTTGGCTACTCTTCCAGATAAAGTCTTAGCTTTCACTGAAAACATACATTGGTGATTCTTCACATACAGATGCTTCAGTTGATGATAAAACAGGTAAAGGTTATTTTTGTTTTCAAATAGTATAAAACAAAGCACTGACATTGTAAGAGGTACCTTATAGAAAAAGCAATGAAAAAGAACAGTATTTTACCATATTTGAGGATCTTTATTCTTTTCCACCATTGTGTTGCTTTCTAGTTAAAAATAGTAGAATACACATTCAGTTTTCAACAGTGTTTGGTTTATTAATCCTGAATTTGAACCCAGAACATGGCATGTTTTGTGTTTAGTTTATTAATCCTGAATTTGAACCCAGATCTTGGCATGTTAAACATACATCTAACCCTGATTATACTATTTTGTTTTAATACCCTAAAGCATTTACAATAGATATATAAATATTTTACTTTAGTATATACTAAATAAAGTATTGATATGACTTTCCCAGATTACATTTAAATAGAAAAAGTCATGAAATATGTATTAAAAATATTGCTCACTGATAAAAGCCAACAATCACAAATTGGTCAGAGGGTTTGGGTACCACTACAAACTTGCAACCAATGATTACCCATGCTTTGAATAGATAAATCTAGATTAGAATGATATAGTGAAATGCATAGATAAAACAGTATGCTTAAATATATTTAAAAAGTTTTTTATAATAATATTGCACATATTTTTTTATCTTTTCGAATTCTCATCATACATAGTTATTTATGGATAATGTCATTTTATGCTGATGTTTTAGCTGTATTACATCTGCTGTCAATTAGTAGTGAAAGTCATTCAAAATATTGTTGCAAAGATATTGAATATATAGAGGGATGAATTTAAAACACATATTCTTTTATCCATAAAAATATGTTTTAATATATATTATAATGATATGAATGTGACAACTATGGATATAAGGTTCCCAAAGAATAGAGACTCTATTGAATACAAAGTTGAATTTAGGCTTATCTCAGATAAATGACTTTGGAAAAATTTCTGCTAATTTGATTCCTCAAATCATACAATCCATACTACTACAAGTTTGAAAGATACATAAAATCATAGGAATTCTAGATCTAATACACATGAAATAAGGTTTCATAAAATAATATTCTAATCTTTACTTGATCTAAATATATGTAGCAGATAATATTATCCAAATCATACCCTTATTATTTAATCATATACCTTGTTAAACTAAAGTAAATACAAGTCATTACTTTAAGTTAATAATAATAGCAATTTATTTATGTGGAGGTATTATAATTCTTAAGTAATTTTGGTAAAATATAAATTAATAAATATAATGTAATATATACAACCACTTATGATGTTAGACAAATAAGTTTAAAATCAAAGGAAAATTTGTGATTACTCTCATTTAGTAAGTATATAAAATTTAAACAGGTAAAACTCTTCATACAGTAGTGCCACTCAGTGCAAGCCAGAGAAATGATAATCATGTTATATAAAATTTATAAAGTCTTATGATTTATTCAGATTTTAGATGACATGAAATCTAAATAAGTGGAATATAAAAACTTTATCTAATGATCATTCAACCAATTATCAAGTTTTTTCCTTCAATTTGTAGAAGTATCTAAAACATGTGTTCATAACTATAGCATGCAAATATATTAACCATCAATTATATAAATAAAATCTTTGACAGGGATTGGAAGTGAATAAATAATAAAACACATAAGGTCTATGCAAGCAGGATCCAGTGCAAATTAATTTATACTGAGTTCATGAGAGATTTAAAATCAATTTCTTAGTAAATCCTTAGGTGATTTGGTTGTCAGCAGTTGTATTTAATCCATGTTAGTTAGCTATCTATAATCCAATATTGTATAACATTAGTACTTATCAATAGATATAGAGATGTATGAACCATCAAAACTATTTGCTTTTCTTTGGAAGCCTTGTTTAACTCTGTTATTTTATGTATATTTCTAAAAGATAACCATAAAATATATTCTACCATGGCATAATATAAACCTCAGGCATTAGGATTTGCACAAATATTAAATAAATTCATTATAAATTCTGGTAATATATAAATATAATTCCATCATGTTCATCATCTGAGCCTAATGGTGAATGTTTGGAAAGTTAACCTTTGATATTTTAATTTCGTTTCTACCATGAAAAATATTCAATCTTTTTATTGCTATTGTTATTTTTTGTTTCCAAGGCAATTTAATCATTGTTACATATGTAGAACTTTACTTTCTAATTCAACAAAATCTATACATATGTAAAATTGCTGTTTGAATTTAATTGCATATATTTTGGAGTCTCATTGAAGATGAATTAATAAATTCCTTTAGATCATTGTGATCATTCTGGCTGTTGTCAAGCTATGATTTGAATTTAAAAACTTGCTTTTCGAAGCAGATGTAAATTTTCTTCCTAGTTGTACATTTTCAAGTTTCTTTTCAACATGTAAACTTTGAATAAATAACTGCTGCTTCTTATAATATGAAATATTTATACTAAGAAACTATCATTTCCACTGGTAATGTCTATATATAAAGTAATATACAATTTTAAAAAGAGCAAAAGAAAATAATCCATTTTCTTTTAGTAATATTCTTGTTTTTTTTATATAGTTGCTAAATGATATCCAATGTTCACTATCATCATATTTGATTTGCTCATGGCACTATTGTTATAAAAATATACTAAGTAATATTCATTATAACAAAAGTCATTTAAATAATTATTTATAAGTATACATATACACATAATCTCATTTATACACATACATGTATATCTGTTTATTAATCATTCTAAGAAGTGTGGGTATAAAATAAATTGTTTATGTGGCAAATTTAAGTTATGGCTTTTACTTTAAAATTTTAAATGTTGTTTTAACTTTTATTATAGAAATTATTTCTCCTAAAAGTTGAGTGATATCTTGACGTAATATTATTAACAGACAGTGCATTTTCATTTAAGAAGATATCAATTATATTAGTTCATTATTCTTTTCTATTTTTAACTTTTATCAGTCAAAATTTATTTTTACTATCTAATAAGGTGGAGATGACATAATGTGGAAATTGGATATCTATTAGATATTTCGCTAATTAGGGAACGTGTATATATATAAAAAATTATAGTGCATATTTCAACTAAAATTGATTATGTGTACCCCAGTGGTACAATATATAGTATAAATATAGCTGGTAATTAAACAAATTATTTAATATGCTATAATAAATAATCTATTGCCAAGTATGTATTCAATCTGTAAAATCCCCTTAACTATTGGATATGATTGATCAATTATATATTGTGATTGTGTGATACATCAAGCTTTTTTATGCTGGAAGTTTTATGCAATAGTAAAGTAACAACCATGAGTGATAACGTTTTTTATATCAAACTTAAACCTATACTTTTTGGTGCTCAAATGTCAAATAATCTTTTGAAAAAAATTTTTTTCATTAATTTGCATTTTTTGAATTGTTATATTTTTTCTAAGTACATTATCTGACAAAAATATGGAGACAATTCTAGTCATTGACTTACTCTTGTCAAAACACATAATGACAAAGTTGAAAAATACAGATATACAGTCAGAAAACACCTTTAATTCTATTTTAGTATTTGTCAGAGCAATTTCTAACTGTGCCACATGCTTTTTTTATTTTGTCTTTTTCCATTTTTTGAAATATCCCCCAAAATCCAAATAAATCCATATGATTTTTCAATTGTTTAAACTGACTATGTTGCTGTATTCTGAATTTATCAGAACTACATTAAAATTTTACTTTAAACAGTTTTGCAAAATTAACAATTGGCTCATCATAACTTCACAACTAAAATATTTCTTTTTCTCAATCTTTTATTTTGAAATTTCTGAAATTATCTTCAAATTTTTTGCTGCTTTTGTCCCACTTCCTCATATCCAGTACCTTTTTATCCCATCAACCAACCCAATAGTTTATCAAATGAAGAAAGCACTACAGAAATAATCATTGAATAACTTTTAATTTACTTGAAAAAGTAAATCATACCAAAAAATGATTAATACTACACACTTGTAATGTTTTATTATGTGTGAAAATCTTTTGATATTTCAAGAATTATTTCATATAATGATGGAAATGTAAACTTCTTATAAATGAACAGATTTAAATGCATTGAAATGCAGTTAAAACTGAAGCTAAAGTATGAATTATAATACTACAGTGGCCTAGTGCTTTCAAGGAGTTTCTATATCCTCATAATCATAGCTAAAGGATTATCTAGGGAAAGATGAAATATATATAGGCAACAAATATTTAAAAATATATAAATTATGAATTTAAAATTCCATTTCTTGGAGAATGAAAAGCATGATTTCCTTTGGTTTACAGCATGGGTGTTATTAACTGTATACCGGGCTTCCTTGATCTTATGTTTAGCATATATGTATAGAATGGCATCATGCCATTCTATACATGCAATAAAAGAAGAGGAAGATTCAAAAATATGATCAGTGGACTTCTGATGCTCTAGAAAAATGTAATTATATCCAGCCTTATCCAAAGCTCTTCTATATAGATACCAATGTTGAGAGATACATATGGAGAGAGATGCATGGAATTCACCATAGAATAATGTTTGCTAATCATTTTGAGGACATAGGATTGTATATACTGTGTGGAAGTGTCTAATCAGAGTCTATTTGATTATTGGAGTTATTAATTAATCTATTCACTTAAGGGAGGTACAATAGCTTCGCCTGAATGATGGAGAAAATATTTTAATAAAATTTTTAGTTGGTGAAGGGATATGTGGGAGGAGAAACCAGGGTGTTATTTTTGGGTGGATTGAGATTTAATTTATGGTAGAATTGTCTTATTTTTGTAGTGAGGTAGTTATATTTAAATCCTTTGCTGGTAAGGACTTTTAAGCATTGTTCAGTGTTAGTTTTGTGAGAGGCATCATTGTTACATAAGTGATAGCTTTAGTTTAGAAATAAAGACAAACCTGAAAATTTATGGGAGCACAGTGAATGTGATTTGAGATGTGTAAAACCTTGATTTCAAGAGACTTAATACACAGAGTGTAATTTAAATGGTATATATTTCTTTATATGCAGATATCTAAATATTTCAATTTATTGTGTAAATCTTCTACAACAATAGTCAACAATAATTCAGTGTGTGCTTGAAAGTCAGATTTAATGTTGGCAATAAATGATTCAGGTCCAGCAATAAAAACATTGTCAACATATTGGGTGTAGATGAGGTTGTGGGTAATACTAAAGTATCTAGGAAGAGGTTTTTCTCTAAATGATTTAAATATATGTTGGACAAGGTTCCATTGAGACATAACCCCATGAGCCACCCATCAGTCATGCGATTGTAATGAGAATTAAATGTGATGATGATATTGCCATCCAGCCAAGTTTATAAAGTCAAAAAAAATGACATATATTGATCCCATATCTAAGTTTGTCCATAAGCCATTGGTTGACCATTTTTGCAATACTGAAATAGTGAACATCACCAAAGTCCAACATAAGCCTGAATTGAAAATTAGACTTGTATAGCTTGGCACTAGCAAACATTTTTGTGGGGAGGGGGTAGATGTGAAAGGATATATTTTATAATATTCTGCTTTGGTAAGGGATTTATTGCAATATTTTCAAAGTAATCCAGAGATAAAATTTATCTATATTAAGCTTTATATTATAGCTGGAAACAGCATTCATTTTCAGTTTACTTATTTGGGATTAATTTTATTAATGAATTCATTTTTGTTCATAAGATGGAATCTATTTTTTTTATCATCCTTGAGGTAAGTTATAGAATTCTCAGAAAGTTTGATATTATTAATATATATCCTTCAGTTGAGATTATCCACATAAATAGGTTTATGATGAATGGCCTTGACAATATGAGTGAATAGTTTATCCTTGTTGAAGTTATCTATGAGGACTTCTTCAACATCATCAATCAATTAAATCATTGGCTGATTTCATTGGCTGCCAACAAATCTTGGTCAGATTCCAAG
This sequence comes from Epiperipatus broadwayi, assembly GCA_028023455.1. Taxonomy (NCBI): domain Eukaryota; kingdom Metazoa; phylum Onychophora; class Udeonychophora; order Euonychophora; family Peripatidae; genus Epiperipatus; species Epiperipatus broadwayi. The sequence continues at coordinate 9,250,932 of JAQFVV010012417.1, forward strand.
AGCCATTCAAATATTGGGGAAGGGGTGCAGATTTTGTTGATAAAACTTAAAAATGTAGGGTTTTCCAGTAGGGAAAATGTCAACTCTCTGCTTTCAGGAAGAAAAGCAAATTTGTGGGAAAAACTTTAGATGCTGCTTTGCAGATAAATTGTTGCATTTAGTAGTAATATACTTTGGAATAAGCACATTTGTGGAGATTCTATTAAAACATTTTTGTCCTCCTTGAGAGCACCTTTACATTTTTTAATAATCATATTGAGAAGACACAATTATAACTGCAAAGTAATTTTTTGTGGTTGTAAACAGTCAAACTTATTTAATTCTAAAGCAGTTATCAGTGATATGAAATTGTGCACATGCTTGTGGTCATTTGAGATGTTGAGTATGAGTACAGGTTGAAAGGCTGAGATGTAAAGTTTGTTTATAATGGAAATTGTCATCCATGATATCATGTAATAATAGTGGAAATGTAACTTTCCCTTAAATGAACAGGAATAGATTTAAATGCACCAAAACACAGTTAAAGGTGAAGCTTTAGTAAGAATTATTATACTAAAGTGAGATTAATTAATAAATTCCAAAGCCTGACTATGATTAGACACCTCACATTGTATACAAAATCCTATGGTCTCAAATTGGTTTCTGAGCATTAACTATGATAAATCTCATGCATCCTTCTTATGTATCTCTCAACATTAGTATCTATATAGAACAGCCCATGATAATCTCATAGTTCCATTTTTCTAGAGCACAAGAAATCCACTGGCCATACTTTTGAACCTGCCTCTGTTTCTATTGCATGTGTAGAATGATATGATGCCAAATATAAGATTAAGGACACCTGGTATATTGCCAATAATACCCACATTATAAACCAAAAGGAATTACAATTTCTCCTCTCCAAGAAATGGAATCTTTAATTTATAATTTATATATTTTTAAATATCTGTTGCATATATATATATATATATATATATATATATATATATATATATATATATATATATATATATATATATATATATAAAATTCGATGTCTGTATTTTTAAAGCAATATATGTAATTATATAACTGAATATTTGTAAATACAGTAACTAAATAATTAAAAAAAATTTATCCACTTAGGAGCACTTTTGATTATCCCAGTAATCTTTGTCAACTAAAGCTTGGGTTAATCAAAAGTGCTCCCAAGTGCATAAAAATGTTTAATTATTTAGTTACTGTATTTACAAATATTCAGTTATATATATATACCATTTTTTCCAGATAATCTTTTAGCTATGATTATGAGGATATAAAAACTCCTAAAAAATCTCCAATCCCCTTTAGTATTATAATTCACATTTTAGCTTCACCTTTATCTGCATTTCAGTGCATTTAAATCTAAGAAGTAGATCATAGACTTCAGTTATTTGATACCTTACTGACTTAATATTTTGAGTGTAACATATCACAAACAGGCTTCATCGTAAGACCTTTCACATATTTACAAATAATTACCATCTTTTAGTGACTGATGATAATAAAAAAAGGTGTTGCAGTATACCAAAGAATGTTAATGCATCAATGCAAATTTTTACTTTATCTACTAAAACAGAGCACAGGGTGTAAAAAATTTCTAGAATTTTCTTTTAAGAATCTAGACTTAATTCCTGAAATTTATTTCATTCACATTTGAACCATTATCATATCTTTGCACCCTGATATTATTAATATTTAATCCTAGAGAATTAATTTCTCACTTTAGCATAGTGTATAATTTTTTTTCAGAACTGCTTTCCACATTTATAAATTTAATAAAATGTTCCTAAAGACTCATGATTGAACCAAGTGATGTACCACAGAGACATATCTAAATGTAAATGATAGTTGTTCTTTGTGGCTAATATGTGAAGTGCAGTCAGGCATTGCAGCAAAATATTTTCTTAATTTTATTCAATTTATAATTTGATTTTGTATTTACTTCCCATTAAATTCACTAATTTATTTTGAAATCTTTTGTTTAGCTAACATTCTTGACCTTATTTACTGTCTATTCATTAAAGATGGTTTTTACATTATTTGGTCAAATTTTCCAAGCAATTCAATAATACCTGGATAGTTTCCATTATGTGAATCACCTATAAATGCCAAATTATGCTCAGCAAAAATTTGTATCACTGATAAGACTCAAAATCTTGATGTAATCACAATTTTTTTAGATTCAGTGATTTCTTTTGTAGATTAACTATGCTTTTCATATCCAAAAGTCTCTTTTATTTATGTGTACTTTAACATTGCAACAAAATGTTTTGATTTTTCATATTCTGCCAGTCTGGTATGGTTATTTGGCCAATTATTGAATCTTGATGTGGGCAAATGAAAAAGATCAATAATAAAAGCAGTATTTTCTCCTTTTTGTCACAGAATATTATCCAGGGTTGAGATATGATTTTACTATTTACAAGTTTTCTTGTAAGATGAACTTTTGAAAAATGAGTTCCATTATTTTTGTGGGAAAATTCATCTACAGAATTTTTTTGGTGTTTTTCTTTTTTACTAAATAATCTATTATTTGCTGGCTCATTTTTTTCTGACCAACTAGCAGGGTAATATTTTATATTTAGTAGTTCATTAACTATTTCTTTATTCTCAGGCACATCACATTGAATTATTTCTATGAGAATGTTTTGTCCTTGTACTGTACAAGTGTTTCTTCAGGATTATTAACTATATTGATCCTAATATACTGAAGTCTTTTCTATAGATATTTTTATTTATATGAATATTTTCATCTTCTTGGTTGGTCATTTCTGATTTTGTATCATCATTATGAATTTTTAAAAATTTGTGCAGAGTGCCTTTTTGCCTTTCAGCTATAATTTTACGTATTCCACTAAATTTTCTTTTGGTACTACCACTTTGGCATTTACTGTCCATATTTTTTTTTTGTTTTAAATTGGACATATGAAAAAATAGTCAGGGTGTTAAGATTTTTTCACAAAACAGTTAATAATTGAAAACAAATATTTTTAAATTGGTTTAAACTTTTTAAGTTTGCATTAAAATAATCAAAAATATTTTCATAATTTTATATTAATTAAATGTATTGAAAAATTGCCATGAATAGTAGCAACTTAGAGTTTTATATTTTTAGAATAATATTTAATTGAACAACTAAGATTTTTTTATTATTATTTTATATAAAAAAGATTAAAACAATGAGTTTAGTATAGATAAGTTTATTGAATTGTTCATTAAGTTGCAAACATAAAATTATTAAACTATATTAATATTAGTTACCTTGCTGTATATATAATTCACATATATAATTCACAATTTAATAAAATAAATGATAATTTATTTGGCAAATGTAATTTTTTTAAAAATAATACATTACATATCTCTATTTTTTGTGACTACATAAAAGATAATTCCCTATATGTATAGTATAATTCACTATGTGTATAGTACATGCAGCAAGAGAGAAGACAGAAACAGTGATGCAATTAGTCATTGTAATATAGCTAAATGCTAATAGAAACCTGTACAAAATATTGTATTAGTGCACAATATACAAAGGAAAAGTATGTGTGTATATATAGATTCTTCTGATTATTGTAATTTTTGAAATATTGTTTAATACAATTTTTAATTACATTAATTTTGATGACTCAGACAGTCAATCTAATCAGTTCATATCTGTTTCTGCCACCTAGATATGTTTGAAATATGAGAATAATGTTGGCAATGATTTCAGAAAATATTGTTATTACATAATATTTAATTTTTTATTTTATTTTTACATAAATTCAATAAAAGTAAAGGGAATATGAACACATTTTTTCATTAGTATAAGATTACTAATGTAACTGAGAGTTTTCAGTATGGTGTTTCACTTCCTATCATAATCTTCTGAATATGATTATCATTAATAGTAATAATCTTGTTGATTCACTTCTTAAAAGGCTTTCTATTATTGAATCTCTTCTTAATTTAGAAAATTGCATGCTATAATATTTGCTGCATACTTATTCCTCAAATGTTTTTATTATATCTGATTTGCAATTGGATGGAGAACTAATTTAACCAATTAACACCTTTCAAATAGGCAAAAAATAATTATCAGTGGAAATTAGTTTTCATAAAAAAATTGTATTTGAACATTTATTGCGTATCTGTTGTATATATATACTGCCATTTTAAAATGTCATCTCTAATAAATGCTTTGTAATTGTACATAACATTTTACATATCAAATATTAGATCTTTTATTTTATTTTTTGAAAATAACATTAATTTTAATCTAAAATTTATTGAAAATTAATCTCTGCTTTAAGAGTCAAATCTGCACTGCAAAATTTTTTAGCTGCTCATAAAAATTAAGCAAACATTTTCAATAGAATTTCTGCAACAGCTGTTACAGAATGAATTTCATGAAGGGAAAGAAAACGAGATTTTTTATAAAAAAAATTTTTAAATTGGATTGAAAAAATATTTTTTATAAAGTCAATTTGCCAAAAAAATTTAATGAAAATTAACACAAATAATTACATGTAAGCCCATTTTCACTTACAAAAATATTTACTATAATTGAAACGTTTATATTGCTAAACGCGACATAATACATACATTAACGTTCGAAGAAAGTTTAAACAAATCAGCCGATCAAAAACACTCTTAAATAATCATTCCATAAACTTCATCTGTACAATTATTTTGAAATTATTCATTTTCTGGAAGTGAGACCTAAACTAACGAAGTGGAATAAGCCTTTTATATATAATTATCAAATTCAAAACTGAGAGTCTATAATAATCAATCTGTAATCTTACAATATCCAATATTTAAATATTAAAGTAAATTAACTTAAGGCAAAGTTGAAATCCATTACAAATTCTAACATTTTAAACATTAAATAATATTATTTAATCTACGTCATTATAAGTCAAAGGCACTATTTCTAATATTAAAAACACCTCATTAATATAAACATTCATTCATTTGAATAAGTAGTATATATTTGTTTTTAATGGATGCGTAAATTAATTTTAATTGTTAGTTAAGATTAGCATTGCAATTATTAATGTACGGTCATAATGTTTAATATATTTTGATTATTTAATTTTATATCAGCTTTTTAAAAAATAAAAACAATAATTTTGAAAAATGAAGACCACTATCTTGAAAATATCTTGAAAATATAGATGTAAATATTAGCATTGTGAAATGAAAAAATAAATATATACAATAAAAATTATTAATGGTGCTGACATTTTTTAAAAGATTATTTGTATAATTCTTAGCATTATATATTTATATTTTTAATGTAATTGACTAAGATGTTTTTTTATTTTATTGCTATCTTTTAAACAAACTATACACACATATGTATGATTACATTGTTTAGTCTTATTTCTCTCTCTATCTCTCTCTATCACTCTCTCCCTCTCTCTCTATCACTCTCTCTCTCTATATATATATATATATATATATTGTGTATGCATGAATTATTTGATAGTAAAATAATAGGAAAAAACAACAACTGACACTACTGTCATTAAAATCTAGTAAATTTAAGATAATACTATATGATATATGGAAAAATTATTAAAATCACTAAATATAACCCTAATACATTTATAGTGTTTTTTCTAGACAGATTTGCTCAGTACCAATAATGCTTTAAAATTATATTTAATGTTTTCAGTTATTTGCTCATTTCTGAAGTATTAGTTTTAATTTTAATTTAATATTATTATTATTAGTGTATCAGTTCTGAAGTATTAATTTTAATTTTAATTTAATATTATTATTATTAGTGTATCAGTTTTAATATTATTTATTCAAAGATATTTTTTCCTCTTTATTGCTATTACTTGCATAATTTTTAAGATTTTTAGAGATATACTTATATTCTACTGTGATGATGCACTCTTTTTATTTTATTGATGGTCTTTCTTTACTTTTTTTCATCAAAAACAAAATATAATAAATGGTACCTAATGTCTTATTATATATCATGATAAATCAAAAATTAAAATCAATTGTATACATTTTAATTTTAAAAAATGATCAGATCAATTACCATTTAATATCTCTTTTTTTTCTTTTGAAAATTGACATTTATTTGGCATGTCATTATTTATTCTTGTATGAATTTCAGATGACCCCTAATGATGAACACATGACTTTTGAAACCATTTGAAATTTACTTTCTCAATGTATATGCTTGTTCTGGTTAATCTGAAATGGTCCAAAGGAAGATGACACAATTATTTCAGATGTTTTTTGATAATCCTTAGGTTTATTTCCAGGATATAATAGCTATCCATTTTTCTAGTGATTTCTCTTCAAAGGCATGCCTGTTGACAATCTCTCTTTCTTCCTACACATGTTAATTATCAGAAAGGATTAAGCAGGAGAATCCTGTCATTTATTAGAATTGACCCAGATAAAGTTTTGCAATTACAATAGGTAAAAGAAAAAATGAATGAATTGATGGCAGCAAAATTTTTTATTTTCTTTTAATGATGATTGTCAATAATAGTCCTTTTGATTATTATGGCATCTAGCTTACCCTTGCATGAGACACTGACTTGAACTCTATTGTTAGCACAACTATCAATCTCCCAAAAAGGTCTTAATATTTTACAATGGTTAAAAATACATACATATATTCTACGCAAATATAACCATTTATGATATTTAAAAATAAACAAATAAATTTATGAGGTAAATATATATTAAGGTAACCATTACCTTTAGTGGGTTGAAACATATGTGTTCTAGTGGAATAATTTTGAATTATAATGCATAGTTCTTAGCAATATATATAAATCCCACAAAAATGATGTCACTATTACAAAGAATACTAAATAAAAATTCCTGCAGATGTGATTAAAATAAGGCATTGCTGGTATCAAATTGCCATTTTACCTTGCATTTTACATGTATCCATAGGTTCTCTACATTTTGTGTATGGATATCTGTGTCATCTGGATCCACAAAGTTCTCCTAATGCATAGTAACAGAATGTATATATGTGCTATTGCAAATTCTTCCTAGGTTATTTTATGCAGATACTCATACATAATGATGTGGCTCCCTGGCAAAATGTATTGTTCTATAAGTGGTTCAAGAATAGCAGCCATCCTATTTGGAACCTTTGTTGTGAAACACTTTTTCAACCCCCTCTTAATGCTGTCAAACATCTAATGACCTTTTTATGATTTTCCTTGATGATATTTTCTATAAAAATATTCAGTTTCATTGACTTCTACAATTAGTGGGACTCCATAATTATTGAATCCATTGAGCGGCAGTGTATTTCATTCATAGTATCCTACACATTCATCTCTGCAAAAAATTGCCCAGTCTATGATAAGTCAGATACTTACACCAGTCTCATGAACAATGTAATCCTGTGGCAAATTATTTGCTCAATAAAAGTCTATAAACACAAGGATTTTCAGGAACAGATGATTGCTGGGGGAAAAAAGAAAGCAATAAAATTAAAAAAAAGATTTGAAACTGCTAATGGTAATGTTTACCTATATTAACATTTTTAAATATCAATATTTTAAATATTCATATTTTCCAACATAAATATTTTTTAAAATATAAATTAAGATTTTTACAATGATTCATAAAGTTAATTTATCCCATCTTTATATAATCATCACCATTGCCCAATTTTAGAATCATAAATGAACATATATACCACCAAAGAAGGTGAAGAAACAAGAAATAAATAATAATAACAGCAAAATTTTTTTTATTAAAATCAAATGATTTTAAATAAAGGAAAAATTTTCGCAACATTTTCTTGCTGCAAAGTTTTAAAAAAAATTGTGATGGTTTATAAATTATCAAATCTATAAGTAAAATATATATAAATCCTTCAAAATAATAAAACATAATTATCCTTCACTAAAAAACAATTCAAATTTTATATAATTCTCTCTAGATAAATATGTATGACTTTTTTAAAAAAAAATGATACGCTAAATAAATAATCCTATTAATAACTATATTATAATATTTTTCAAACCAGCCTTCATCTCTATTGACACCTTCTCAAGATATTATACTATACAATTCACATTACTAATTAATAGTTGTTTATTTCATCCTTATTTTGATTCATTATTTATTTATATATTTGTGATAACATTCATGGACAAACAAATTATAATGGATATTTGGCCACTATAGTAATGATACAATAATCAATGTCAAAGATGGATCCTTCCAACCTTTACAATGTATATACACACTCACTATCATCAATATGAAAAACAGTATATATGATATATACTATGAGTCATGTGCATTGCATCTAATAGTTTTATAATTATGCATATTCTGATTTGTACATTAATAATAACATTTTTATTATTTATGTATTATAAACAAAGATAAAATGTATTATATATACATATACTGTGATATGTGTTTAATAAATGAGGATTCTGTTTTAATATTAGTTAAAAATCTGCAACCATAATTTTTCTAAACTAGCAATCAATCAAGAATTCTGATAAAAATAGTATACTTTAGGTAGGTGCTATGATACATGTTAAAGTGGAATTTTCATTTATTAGATATATAACATTTATAATGTCCATTAATACATTAATTTATAATATATATATTGTACAAAAATTAATTAATACATTAATTTATAATATATATATTGTACAAAAATTAATCAGACTTGTATTATTAATAACAATTTAACTAAAGCCAAGATGAAGTGATATATTTCTTCACTGCCAAATGTATACCATGGGCACTAAAAGAATTTCATCCAAATTAATTGTTTATGGATGTAACCACATATTACTGGAACAACTTTAACTGAGAAGGTTTTCCCATATAATTAATATACTTTATATAAACATTAAGGTAAATGTTTTTAGTCATATGAAAAAACTGAATCTGTAGCCTATACTATTGAGATTCATAATAAAAAAATATTTTATGATTCCTTTGGAACAATAAATAAAAACCAATGTGATCAATTAACAGTTAATGTGACAAATAATGTTCATTTTGAGAAGTAGACCATAAGGATATATAATAGAGACTTTTCCAGAATCATCTATACATTTCTCTTAAATGAGGTTTAATATCTTCACATTAAAACACTAGCTATAAACTCACTTCTTTCCTTATTAGATGGAATCAAAAATACTTAATAATATGAATATTCAAACACATATTTTACTAGTCTGGTATCATAAAATTCCACTTGCAAAATTATTTAATTCTAAAATACATAAATAAAAGTAACTATATTACTTTGTGTAGATGCCATCAAATAAAAATTATACCAATGATGATAATCTTAAATCTTACCTGGTTAGAATCTACTATGGATTAGTAAGACAATGTCAGTTAACATTTTGAGTTAGATACAATTTGGATATAAATTCAATATTTGAATCATAATGTTTATATCATGATCACACAATCAAAAGAAAAACAATGAGAATATGCTATTTTCAAACACAAAATATTTTAGTGGACAAATAGTTCAGTTGATTAAAAAATAAGCTATAAGCATTTGTTGAAAATGATTGCACATTGCAATTTCCATAAATAAAGCTTAGCTATACTCCTCCTTGCTTTAAAAAAGTTATAGTAGGAACTTGTTTAATTCAACATTTGTCTGATCTATGTATAGCTTTCATTTTTGGATGTTTGAGAAAGATTTTCATTTATCTTTTTATAGATATATATTTCTAAAAAAAATAATAATAGTCTTCTTTTTTCATAAAACTAGAGTTCCTTTATGAGTACTTTTCTAACCTAATAATGCATTTCAAATATTACTAGTATTATGCCTTTATATTTTTACACATTTTAGTCATGTATTCTACCACAGTATTTGTTTATTTTTTAAACTTTCAATAAAATTGGATTTTTTTTTGCATTTAATAAAATATCCACAGCACTTTATAGGTACTTTTAATAAAATATTTAAAATTGTTTTGATTTTAATATTTGTTAATTGTAGTAATATGATCTCTTTGTTTATTTGTTTGTTTTGAACTTTTGATAAAATTTTAAAAAAAAATATTTGCATTATACAAAATACAATTTGTATTTGCCAATAAAATATCTAGTAGTTTATTGCTTGCTTATGTCAGCTTGGTAACTCTCCATAGTGCCAAAAAGTGCCTTAGAGCATTTCAAAATATAAGGTAGGAACATTGTGCACTTTATTATGAACCAGAACCAAAAAAATTTCCTTGATATTTTTTATAGGCTAATGCTGAAGGATTCTACTTCCAAGCTTAAAATAAATTAAAACATCATATAGATATCAAATTTTTTTTGTGAGTGGTTTTAATAAAATAATAAACAGTTTATAAGATCATATGATGTTTGGACACTGGATGTGAAACAGAATTGTAGCTTGATTCAGGAATCCATAGCTCTTAAATCCACATTCTACCTCTATACTAAGAGCTTTTTGGAAACTATTTATAGTCAATAGTTTTGATGATTATAATATGGGAAGCAATTTTTTTTAATAAATTCGCAGTTATAATTACTAAATGATAATATTGAAAAATAAAAGCTATATGTTTCCCAGTAAAAATAAGTGCAATAATATATTACAAATATATTAATCAGTAGTAGCATAATTTCCTTTTTAGTCTTTATTAATAAAACATTAATTAAGTAAAGAAAAATAGTTTAATTGGAGGAATTTGAACTCAGGATTTTTCAATCTATTCATCCACTCCATCGAAAGCAACTGATACACATGACCACATACTTGTGAAAAAATACACGATCTCCAATATATATATATCATGCAGAACCAACACGCATCTGTTGGGCCAGATCATAATCTCCCACACATATATACAATCAGTGCGCAGTTTATATTAAGATAGTAATTCCTTAAATTTTAATGGAAAGGTTTTGATTTTCTAATCCTTCCAACTATTTAACCATCCATTTCATTGAAAAACAAATGATGGAATGCTGGTTCTGCATAAAATATGTATATTGGGGAGCTATATTTATGTACGTGTATGCTCTAGAATTAAAAATGGTTTAAATTTTTTATAACATTCAATATATGATACAATTAAATTAAAATATAATTGTTTGAAAAGTGCAAAAATGATTGTATATTATTTATACTCTAAATTTAATACTATATGTTTTTTTTACTTGAACTCTTTTACACAGACAGCTGTTAATACTTCACTCAAAGTGTTTAATGAAACTTTCATTAAATTTTTAGTCAGCTTCTTTGTTTTTACTTGTTTGTGGAAAGTTAAAAATGAAATCTTTTATTAAGTATACTGCTGGGATTCAAAAAAAAAAAAAGAACCCGGTAGACCTCATAATTGAATTTTGAAAAAAACAAACAAACTCTCCCATCTTCCTAATTTGATTATAAAAATTTAAAGACAAATAAAAGGTTAAATCTTATATAATTCAATCTTATGACTACAGGTAGACCATATTGATTTTTTAAGCATTTAGTTAAAAAAGTAATTTTTACAATAATATAATAAAAATAAGATATATATTTCATAGTGCTATCAGACCATAAGAAAAGCTGAAAAAATCTAATCAATATCATAAAATAAAAGAATGTTAAACATTTTTAAAATTATTAATTTTAAATTTATTTATAAATTGTAAATTTTTGTATATAGGTTTTAAAATGGAACGTTTTTTAATATTAATTTTAAATTGTTCTATATAAAATTGCAATTAAAATGATATACAACTTTCCAGTTATAATAATTTCTTTTTTAAAATCATTAATGCTTTCTTCATTTTTAATTCAAAATATAAAGTGAAGACATTCATTTAAGAAGTCTGTCTTTCTTAACAAAATAAATATTACATTATATAATAATTTGTTTTCAGATATTTACTTAATAATAAGATTGAAATATATATTTTAAATTGAAAAAACAAATATATATTACTAAATTTAAGTTTTATGCAAACAAACATATGTACAATATACATTAACATGTACACATAAATTATCTATGCACACTAATGATATAATAAATATTGTAGAAGAAGGTTTAGAAAACTGTTTAACATTAATACATAATAACATATTTTAAATACAATAATGAATATTGGAGTATATATAAAGGATGAGTAATGTTGTGCAATTAGTGGGTTAATATCAATATTTATTAATGAATTGTAAATAAAAATAATTAAAAAAATAAATAATAAATCGAAATAACACATTATACTATTACAAAGAAAATCAAGTCAGATGTCACATGATCTAATTTAACAAGCTTGTATTACAAATGTTATATATAAAGCTCATAAATAAGCTCTTAACAAGCTTTGCAGAATATCCCCAACCTCAGACTATTTTCTGCTACTGGCTTCCTCAGTGAGGTGCTAGAATATTCAAGCATTAGATTAAAAATACCAGGACAAGCCCAGCACTTTATCTAATGGATAACTATTAAGTAGAAAATCTGAATTTTCAGACATCCATATGTCTTCCAATCCAGATATCTAACTTAAATAGCCATATGGGACTGAACTAAGTTCCGATACACCAGATAGCTGGATTGGAAGAGATATGGATGTCTGAAAATTTCAGATTTTCTACTAATAATCATCCATTAGATAAAGTGGTGGGCTTGTCCTGGTATTTTTAATCTAATGTGTGAATATCCTAGCACCTCACTGAGGAAGCCAGTAGCAAAAACTGGTCTGGGTTGGGATATTCTACAAAGCTTGTTAAGAGCTTATTTGTGAGTTTTATATATAACATTTGTAATACAAGCTTGTTAAATTAGGTCATGTGATGTCTAACTAATTTTTTTTGTAATTTTATTTTTTGCTATTAAGGCTTTGGTGATTTTATATTGCTGCTATTAATATATGGTGTATCTGAAATTAATTCAGTTCCATATGGCTATTTAAGTTACGTAGCTGGATTGTAAGACATATGGATGTCTGGGGAAAAAATCAGATTTTCTACTTAATAGTTATCCATTAGATAAAGTGCTGGGCTTGTCCTGGTATTTTTAATCTAATGCTTGAATATCCTAGCACCTCACTGAGAATGTCAGTAGCAGAAAACGGTCTGGGGATATTCTGCAGAACTTGTTAAGAGCTTATTTGCGAGCTCTATATATAACACAGTATACTATATATATATATTAACAATATTTTAATAAAAGGTAACAAAGGAGCTATAAATAATATTTATAAAAAATGTAATAATAATATATACAATATAAAATTTACAAATTTGATGTTAAAATAAAGTATTTATACATAGAAATTAATGTAGATAATGATAACAAAATTATATTAAAACATTTTATTAAAGAAGATAAATTAAGAAAAATATTTTTTATAGATTCACAACAGGCATAAATACAAAAGATGGTAGTTATTAAAAATTTTAAACATTAAAATAGTAGATATGGATAAAAATATGGTTAGTTTACAGAAGGTACAATTTATTAAATTATATATATATATACACACACATGAGTATTGAAAATATACTTTTTAATTATAAGCCACCTTATTTAAATATTAATATAATTGTATTAGAATAATAATAACAATTCTAAGAATAATAAAAAATTTATAAAAGTTTCATACTTCCCTAACATTATACATTACTAAAAAATAAAAAATTATATAGATAAAATCATTAACATAGGATGGTCAAATAATAAAAATCTTGACAAATTAATAGGTAATTATAAAATAAGAGATGGTGTGAAATGTAAAAAGGAATTGTATATAAAATTACTTGTGGAATATGGTTTAACATGGGCATACAGGGAAGCAATTAGATAAAAGAACAAATAACATAATAATGCAATTAATAGAAGAGATGATAGAGCTGCCTTATTTATTCATTATTTAAAATTTGGATATAAAATAGAAGATGTATTAAACCAATTACATCAATACACAATGTATTAAAAGTATGCTCAGCGGGAATAAAGTTCAATTTTTAAAACTTTATATGTCTACTTTTTTTATTATTAATGTTTGAATACTTATATATCTAAAATAAATTATTGTATTAATATATATAAAACGTCAATTAATTTAACTAATAATTAGCTGATAATAAATGAATGGAAAATTATATAATATCCATTTATATAGTTTTTTTCTGCCTTAAAAATATTCGATTGTTTTAATGGATTTTAATTAATTTTATATAAAACAGATAGATGTCACTAGGTATGAAGCAAAGAAAAGAAAGGGATTGAAGAAATTAATAGTGTTTTCATATAATAAATATGATGTAGCTAGAATTATATGGAAAGGAGTTGCAGTAGCAGGGTTAACATATGATAATGATGCATTATATGTTAGTAAAAAGATATTAGATTACTTAGAAAAAGCTCAAGGGGAAGTAGGAAGACATGCATTGGATGCAGAAGTATGGACAGTAAGGGAGGCAATTCAAGGAGAAATGGGATGGTCAAGTTTACATATGAAAGATGCAAAAAGTAAAATGAAAATGTTTGGTAGATTGCAGTTTATGGATAATAAAAGAATAGCTAAAATAGTATTTAATTGGGTTATGAAAAAAGGGCAGGTAACAAGATGGGTGAGAAAGGTAATGTGCTATGCAAAAGATTTGGATAAAGAATTTATATCAGTATATTTGTACAAAAGATGGGATGATTGTGTTAAGAGGATTATTGAGTTTTATAGTAGTAAGGAATGGGATAAAAGAATAAATTTATTAATAAAGACTAGGGAGTTAGAGAGATGGAGAAATAGTATGGAGAGTAAAAAGAGTTTATATATATATATATATATATATATAGAAATAAACAGAATATTATGTGTGAGTTAATATATGATAATAGTAAGGAAAGTAGTTTATTGTTTAAGGCTCGAATGGGATCTTTACCTACAAAAGAATATACATGTAAATGGAAAAATATGGGTGATTTATTTTGTAAATTATATAAGGAAGGAATAAAAAATATTAGGCATTTGTTAATTGAATGTAAATTTTTGAAAACAGAAAGGGTACATATAATGAAGTTGTGGAAAAATAAATATGAAAAGAGTGATTATACAGAAAGTGAATTATTGGTTTTTATGCTGGGTTTGGGAAAAGATAAGGGGTTTTTAGATAGAAAGGTTATAGAGTTGACAAAGATTATGTTGTGGAAATGGGATAGAGCAGATTATGGGTAAATTTAGAGCGGGAAATGTAAAATAAAGTGGCTAACAGGTTTATCTGGGCATAATTGCAGGGATATTCTTGACTTCATTTAATGAGAAGCCATAATACATCACATCATGCCACATCACATAGATTATGTTGTGGAAATGGGATGGAACAGAATATGGGAAAACTTAGAGTGGGGAATGGAAAGTAAAGTGGCTAACAGGTTTCTCTGGACATAGTTCCTGAGAGATTCCTGACTCCATTTAAGGAGAAGTCACAGTGCATCACATCACATATATCAGATTTTGATGCAAATGCATTGTTTGCTCCACAAGACAAGTTAAAGTTTTATTTATTTTAACAATATCTAGATAAAAATTTCTATTGCTGAAGAATATTTGTTTAGAGAGTGGATGAGAAAAGAGAGTTGGAGAGAAGAGAGATAAATTTAATTGAATTAGGAAAGACAGAAACATATTGCTAACATTTGGAGAGTGATTCAACATATATATGTTTGTGTTTACTGTAATGAAACCTTAAAAACTAAAGCATACATAAGAATAGTAGGATTTTAGGAGCTTTGCTGATAAAAATGTTTTAATTTAAGTGAGAGTGATTCATTTTGAGAAAGAGGGGTAATGTTTTAATATGAGTTTTAGGGAGCATGTGTTTTTTATTCTTCATTATAAAAAAAGGGAAAAAAAATTATAAAGAGATTTGTAGAGTAGTAGAAAAATCATAAATTTAAATATAGAGTAGGGAAATTGGAAAAATAAGGAAATATGGACTGCATGTGTATATCACAATGTATGTATAATGTTCAGAATGAAACAAGGTGTGCTTTGGTAGCGTGTACAGTATGTAATAAGGTTTTCCATCTGAAGTGCTTAAATGAGACTAGGAAGGATACAAAAAGTGTATGGCTATGTAGATCATGTATAAATGTGCTAAAAGAGATGAAAAATGGTTTTAAGTGTAAATAGTTTAAAGAGAAAGTCAGAATAAATTGAAAAAAATGTGCATAAGGATATAGATGACAAAATAAGTAGTGCAACGGGGATAGTTAGCCAAAGAATAAAAAATATAGAACAAAAAGTAAAGGATATAGAAGTAAAATTAAAAGCTTTAGATATGAAGTGTGAGCATACCAAAGAATTAATTAACAGAAACAAGAAGGAAGAAATAGATAAGGAGATTCAGAAGGTTGAAGAAAATGTTACAGATGAAATAGGGAAAGTAAACTATGAGACAGTCTTGATAGGAGACTCACTAATTAAATGATGGGGCAATGTTTCATTTCCAGGGAAAATAGAAATAGATATGATTTTTTTTTTTTTTGGGATATAGGTGGGAGTTTTAAAAAAAAAAAAAAGGGGGGGGGTGAATTTTATGGTGGAGGAGAAGAAAATTAGAGGAAAAAGAAATAAATAGAGAAGAAGAAATTTTTTTTTAGTTTGAGGAAGGTTAAAGAAAGGAAGAACATTTGGATTACTACCATGATTTGACAATAGTTATATGTTAGATAGGGCATGTTCTATAAATGAGAAATTGGAGAAACTATGCAATAGAAATAATGTTATGTTCATAGATGTATGGTATTTTTTTTATTAGTAGATGAAAATTATATGGTAATGATGGACTATACTTAGAAAAACAAGGAAGTGAAGCATTAAGAAGCTTGATTTATGAAAAATATTATATTTTGAGAAACTTATAAAGGGGGAAAGAGTTTTAAATTATAGTATTAGCAAAAAAAGCTTATGGATGGTTGGGATTAAGAAGTAAACAAATAGTAGCTTATCTAGATGTAAATGTAGATGTGGAGAGGGAATGGGTCAGTAAAACTAATGATAAACAAACCAACTACAATTATAATAGAAAAGCAAGAGTCACAAAAATTTATAAAAGGGAATAAAGAAAGGAAGAAATTATAAAAAATAGATATCTGAATATGCAAGAAGGTAAGAGATCAGAAAAATGGTTGGAAATAAACAAAGCAATTAAAAATGAAGGAATTAAGATAGAAGCAGTAGATAAAGCACATTTAAAAAAAGAAGAACCTACACTGCAAAATTTGATATAGCAGGGTATAAATAGAAAAGAAAAAAGGGGTGGTGGTATAGGAGTAATGTTAAAAAAAATATTTAAATACTGTAAAGTGTCAAAAACATTTCTGATTTGAGATAAATTTAGGAAGATAAGAATTGATGGAGGATATAACATATATGGCCACTGCAGATATTTAAACTATAATATAATAAAAAAAAATAGCATCAAGCATTGGTAGCCGAGAGGTCAGTGCAGCCACCTTTCACACAAGCAGTTGCTTGCAGATGCTTGCTGTGGGTTTGATTCCCGGATGAAGCTTTGACATATGGGAAAAAATAGCATATATGATTGCTTATTTAGCTTATTTAAGGATATACAGAGTTTCAAAAAAAGGGGAAGAAAATTATGATTACAGGGGATATGATTGGGCATATTGTAGAAATTGATGATTTGGATAACAAGATTGGGCAGCTTCTGAATAATTTTTGTCAGAGAGTGAATTTGAACACTGGAAATTAATCAAATATTTATGAGGAGCAATACACCACATGGTCTAAAAATAATATATTTTACACACAATAGATTATATAATAATAAACAAAGAGAAAATAACTAAAAAATAGAAAATTAAAGTTTTTAATAATGAAGAGAGTATATAATAGCAATCATAATTTCTTTATAATAGAAATGGTTAGTAATATGATGGAAAATGATAATAAAAGTAGAAAGGCTAGTGAAAATATAAATGGAGAGTGAATGATAATAATAAGTTAGAAAAATATGAACTAAAAGTTATGGAAGAGTTTGTAGAGAATGAATATAAGGATTGGTATGTTGAAGTAGAAAAAGTGGCAAATAGGGTTATAGGTGAGAGCATTCAGAAAAATAAAAGTAATAGAAAAATGAGAATTAGTAGAAGTTGAAAAGAAAGGGGAAAAGCATGCAGAGAATATAAATGTGCAATTAAAAATAAAGAAAGTAAAAAATATGTTAATATTAAATGGGAAAAGTATTTAAATAAGAAGTTGGCTAAAATAGATAATTATAAAGAGAGAATGAAATGAAATAGTAAATTATTAAAAGATATTAATAAAAGTGAAAGTGATAGGAATAAAATTTTTTGGAAATATATTAAAAGAAAGAATGTAGAGAAGACAGAAATACTATTACTAAATGAGAAGGAGAAAGTGTGTAGTTCTAGAGAAGAATTAGAGTCAATCTTAAATAAGTATGTAATAGATACAGAAAAGATGTTAGACGTGAAGGTAGAATGATAATAATCATAAAAACACAGAACAGTGGAAATATTAGTTTTACAGAAAATGAATTGAGTGAGGCAGGGAAGAAGTTGAAAAATGAGAGGGCAAGAAGTTTAGATGGATGGGTGGCAGAGATGGTGAAGAATTTGGGAAATAGGGAAAAATTAAATTTCTTATCATTCTTTAATAAGATGGTACAGAAGGCAAAATTTCCAGATAGCTGGAATAATAGAATAATAAGGCTATTATTTAAAGGAAAGGATAAAGACCACAGAAAAATAAACAATTATAGACTGGTAGTGATAATATTGGTGTTGTATAAAGTTTTTTTTATACATGATGGATGGAAGAGTGGAAAAATCAATTGAAGAAAATAATTTAATTGAAAAAATGCAAGAAGGTTTTAGAATGAATAGGCATATAAAAATAGTTTATTTGTAGTCACACGACTTATGACTAGGAATATAGGTATGTAATTATATATGGTCTTTATAAATATAGGAAGGCATGTGATAGAGTGAATAGAAATAAATTGTGGGTAAGTTTAGTAAATTTGGGAATGAATGGTCCTTTAATGTATATATATATATATATTTAAAAATATAGAATCAATTAAAGTTAAAAATAAAGTGGGACTAAGGTAAGGATGCCCTATGTTACCTATTTTGTTTTTATTATATTTGAGAGAAATGGAAAGAGCAATAGAAAGATTAGGAAAAGGGGTAGAGATATCATTAGTAGACAAGGGATTGTATACTTTATCAGATCTTTATATTTGCTGATGATATTTTCTTATGCACAGAAATTAAGAAAGATTATGGAAGTTATGCTGAAGACATGTGCAGAGGTAGGTAAAGAGATGGGGATAAAATTTAATAATAAAAAAATCAAAAGTAATGATGGTAAATGCTGGGGAAAGAGAAGAGAAAGAATTTTTTTGGAAGATATAAAGTTTAAGTGTGGTGAATAGATACAATTATTTTGGAAATTGTCTTAAATAATCACTGGACTTGTTTGGAGGAATGGGAAAAAATTGATAAATGAAACAAAGAAAAGAAAAGGACTGATAAAGAAATTAATAGTGTTTTCACATAGGTGTAACAAGAACTATATGGAAGGTAATGGCAGTAGCAGGGTTAACCTATGGTATTGATGTGTTATGTTTTAGCAAAGAGTGTTAGATTACTTAGAAAAAGTCAAAGAGAAGTAGGAAGACATGTATTGTTATTGATGTGTGGATGGCAAAGGAGGCAATTCAAGGAGAAATAGAATGATCAAGTTTTTATATGAGAGATACAAAAAATACAATGAATATGTTTGGTAGATTGCAATTTATGAATAGTAAGAAAATAGTCAAAATAGTTGTCAAGCATTGGTGGCCTAGTGGTTAGCATAGCTGCCTTCCAAGCAGCTGACCTGGATTCGCTTCTTGGTCAATGCTTTGACATATGAAAAAAAAATAGGCAAAATAGTATATTTAATACAAATAAAGAACAGACAACAAGATGAATGAGAAAGATAGTACAGTATCCATAAGATTTGGATAAATTCTTTATATCAGTATACTTGTACAAAATATAGTAAAATTATATTATGAGGATTGTTGAGTATTATAATGGCAATGACTAGGATAGAAAAATAGATGCATGAATAAAAAAGGGATCTGGATAGATGGAGAAATAGTATGGATAGTAAAACAGTTTAAATATATATAAAAGTAAATAAATATATTGGATATGAGTTAATTTATGATAAAAGCAGATTAAGCAGTTCACTATTTAAGGCTCAAATAGTATTACTAGCAACAAGGGAATATACACATAAATGCAGAAATGTGGAGTGATTTAGTCTTCATGTTATGTAAGGAAGGCATGAAAAATATTAGGCATATGCTAATAAAATGTAAATGCTTACATGAAGAAAGAGTACAAATAATGAAGTTGTGGGAGAATAAATATAGATCAAGTAATTATACAAAAAGTGGGTTATTGGTCTTTGTGATAGAATTGGAAAAAGATAAGAGGGATCTAGATACAAAGGTCATGGAATGGACAAAGTTTATGTTGTGGAAATGGAATAGAGCAAGATAGATAAGAATATGGGAAAAACTTAGGATGGAAAATGGAAAGGGAAGATAAGGAGGCTAATAGGCTTTTTTAAATATATTGGTTGAGAGATTCCTGACTTCAATATAGGAGTATCCTTATTACATACATCATGTAATTATAAAATAGCTTAAGCATATTGAAAAGGGAAGTGGGAATTAATATTTGTTGTAAAGAGCTTTTATATGTGTGATTATTATTATTATTATATATATTATTTCTGTTATATAAAGATATTTTATATTATTTCACATCGTATGATTTATTTAAATATATGTAAAAGCAGCATGATGGATTAAAATTCTTTCCATTTTTGATGAAACATATATATATATATGTGTGAATAGTCAAAATAAGAGTCATAGATCACATGACCCTATATATATGTGCTTTTTTTTTTTTACAAACTAAAATTAAAAACATTAATGTACTTATAAAATTAAATTTATTTTTATAATTAAAATTAATTTCACTTTCTGAAAAAAATATATTAGAAATAATTATTTGAAACAATTTAATATAATGTAACATAAATTAATATTAAAAAATTTATTATTAATATTATACATACCCTGAAAATGGTTACTACTTTATCCTAAAATCTACATTTGAATCGTTTTCTGGAGTTTTTTTTTTTTTTTTAAAATATTTCGTAAAAGATAGCTTTTATATAAATATTTGTAAAAAGAAAACAAGCTATAAGTTTTACCTCTATTTTAAAAATTTCATTTTAAAAAGAAAAATATTTGGAATATATCATATACATACATAGTGTAAACCCATGTTTAACTTTGTTCATAAAAACAAATTTGTGCTATTTAGATTTCTGATTGCCACGAAAATACTTGTGTATATTAAAACATAATGATAATAGTCTTGCAATAAATTTTTTAATAATTTTTCTTCAATTCAAGGAATAATTTAATATTTAAAATAATAAAATAGAAATCCACGCAACATAACAATAATAGCCCAAACCCAAAATTTTACTAAAATTCTTCCACAACCATGATTTCATCTATTAACAAATAGTTCTTTGATGTTAAAGGAAGTTGGTCTGTGAAATGAATGATGGGATGGCTATATTATTTTGTGTGTGTGTGTATATATATATATATGTTGTGTGTTTAGTTGAATTTTGCTTGAAAAGATCTATTTGTTAATAAATTAAACCATGGTTATGAAGAATTTTTTAAATTTTGTTTTTGGTTAGTATTGTAGAGTTATATAAATTTCTCTTTTATTTATAATTACTAGTATAGCTTTAGGCAGTATTTAATTTTTAAAATGATGAAATAAATATCAAAGTGCATATACAACTAATAAAATAGGAATAAAACTTGTATCAATTTTGGAGGTTTATTGTCTATAAAACAAAGAAGAAAAATACAAAATAAAATAATATGATTCCAAAGAAAATCTAATGTTAAACTTGTATATTGATAATTTATAAATCCGGATCTGGAATTGATATATTTAGTTTTCCAATAATTTTGATCTTGGTGAAGAATTTAAAATTCCTAAATAAATTTGTTCAACTTTAGTTTGATATTGAACCAAGACTGCTAATCATTTTGTGATATAATTCCGTTTATCTAATAATGCTTTGTATTCATGTTTTGCAATGAATATTTCATTTCATCTATTATAATTAAAATAAAAGAATTTTATAAATCACATTATTTTTAATTTTATGATCTACCAAAATCCTTAACACAATTAATAAATTGTTTTGTGTTAATTGAAAAGAATATTATTATCCAATGTTTAAAGAGAATATATTCATATTTTTAATAAAAAGACTTAATGCTTATTAGGAGAATGCAGGTTTATGAATGTATTGCTGAAATTATTAAAAAAACTTCAAATTATATTCATAATGTTAAACAACTTTTAGTATTCTTCAGATGTAATTGTATACATTATTAAATGTATTACTATTAACTTTACAAAACAAATTACTTCTTCCAGGAAAATTCTGTTAATTTAAAATTTAAGTTTAAGTTTTAATAATCAGTAACAATTGATAAAAACATTAAACATAAAGGCATTATATTTTTTTGTTGTTATATTTAATCTTCAAATTAAAGTGGCTGTTGTAACTTATTAAAATAGTAAGTTATTATAATATTTGCATGTGTTTATTTTGTCAAGAGGAATCATTGAAAGGCTTTGCCCTGTGTGATTGTAAAGTAGTGGTTTGATTTCAGAGTTAAAATAAATGTTCATAAAGTGTTCTAAGTCTGTTATTTCCAGTATGCAAACTTCTTACAAACTTATGAATAATATCTCATTTTATTACGTTTTTATTGAAAAACTTATTTTCCTCCACATGAATGGTATTTGTTAAAAATATCCATCCTTCCATTATTAATTTATAAATTTGATATTTTTTATTAAATAATATAATATGATATAATCATTAAAAAGTTATCAAATATATTTATTGCTAGATTAACTTATTTTATGTTTTCTAAGAATTTAATATAAAAATTTAATAAATCATTTGTTGCCCCTTAACTAACAAAAAAGTTACATTATTCAGAAGTGATTTGTAAAACATCAGACAGTAATGTATTTTTATCTCTTTTTATTTTTACTTACTACAATAAAGTATAAGATGTTGAATCATCAAAGTCAGATAGCATTTTTAACTTAAGATTTTCTGACTTTTATATATTTCTAATTTTTTTACCTTATTCCATTATTCCTTTAGTTTAATACAGGGCCTGATCATCATAATTCTCTTGCGCTATTTATCATTTCCTCTGATTAACTATAACTCTAGCATTATGTGTTTGTTCAATAACTTTTTTATCATCTAATTTTATGCATAGGAATTTAACTCCTTTTTTTTTTGTTTTCTGTAACTTTTTTTTTTCATTTTTCTCTCTATTTGTTTTTCTTCTGAGTTAGAATGGCTTTACTCATTATTAGCAGCCATTAATGAATTTAATTTACTTTATATACTAGCAGTAATAAATTTTGATTAAAAAATTGTAATTATTATAAACTTGCCAGAAATAAATTGAAATTGAATCTCTCAAAATTTAAATATCTTTATGAAATTCTTTATATATAAAATATTATTTTTTATATGTTCAAGTTGAAACAAAGCAAAAAAAAAACTATTTAATTTTCTACTAATAGTAATAATAATAATGATCTAAAATAATAGTATTTACTTCAGCTTTGATTAGTAATTAATTGAGATTGCGCTTTACACAAAAAAGTGAAGCTTGTCTAAATCTTATTACAAAGTTATATGGCTTAGCGCTTTCAGAGACCTTGAGTCTCCATAATCATAGCCTACTTTTAACTGAAGTTTAGCTGTGGTCTATGTAAAATTTTATGCAAATTTTATAATGACCATTTACAGGAGATTGCAAAGCACGATTCCTTCTGGTTTATTGCACAATTGTTATTTGCAATAAAACACGCCATAAATGGCGATGAAAACAGATCCATATTCTTCGAGCACCAAAAAACAACCGGCCATATGTTTGAACCCACTATAGCAAGGGCACTGTGCACTGAATGCAATGATGTGAAATGAAAAATTAAAGAGGCATGTTTTATTGCAAATGACAATTGTGCAATAAACTGGAAGGAATCATGCTTTGCAATCTCCAGAAAATGGTCATTATAAAATTTGCATAAAATTTTACATAGACCACAACTAAACTTCAGTTAAATGTAGGCTATGATTATGGAGACTCAAGGTCTCTGAAAGCGCTAAGCCATATAACTTTGTAATAAGATTTAGACAAGCTTCACTTTTTTGCATAAAGCGCAATCTCAATTAATAATAATGATGGTGATGTTGATGATAATTATTATTGTTATTGTTTTGTTGTTGTTATTATTTTTATTTTTTAAAAATGCAATCAAAAAAATTCTATCTATTTTAAATCTATTACTTTTATGATCTGTTACCTTAGCATTTACTTTATGACTTAATATTAAACAATTTTGTTAGCTTATTCTTTGACATTTTTGAAGATGAGGAGCTTTTATTTGCTAAAATAAAATTTAGTACTTTTTATTTTTTTAGTAGTAGATAATGAAACTTTTAAAGTTAGTACACTTCTAAAACATATAAATAAGAATACATGTAAAAAGCAAATAATCCTCAAAATCCATTTCTGGGGAAAACAGGCTTCATAGTTGACCCAGATCCTTGCCCACACATGTTAGTTTAGTATTTATCCATAACAGATTTCTGCTATTCAATTTACAAGTGTTACATTATCTGAAAACACTTATTTTAATACCATCTAGAATAAATATTTAAGATTATATTAAAAATTATTTACTGATTATTTAATTGGTCCATAAATTATTATTTAATTTTTTAATACTGATATCTGGGCCAAATGATGAAGGTTAATTTTGCCAGATATGTATCTTGGTGATCATTTATTTTATATATATATATTATAATGATCCGGAGAATAACACTTAACATGATCTGCACTACAGGGCACCATCTAGTCATTTGAACCTAAAAAAATTTATAAAGTAGGCAGATGCGTAAGTCAAAAAATTTTTTTTTAAATTTTATTTATATATTTTGATATCCGGTCGTTAGCCCATGTCACAAGCTCAGGGAGTAGCAGAGATTTAATAATATAATATCTTATCTAATTATATTTCAATATTAAAAAATAAATAAAATAAGCCACTGCCAGTAATTAACATACAAAAATTTATTTACGCACATATATATATAAGATTTAACATTATTATTTTAATATGTTTACTTTAACATTTAACATTATTTTTATTTTTATTTTAGAATTTAAATTTACATTTCAATTTTTATGCTATTATAAGTTCGCACAGAGGGATTTATAAAAGTTGTTTATAAATGTTGAGTATAGATCGGTTACATAGATTACACGGCTAAAACATTTCAAAATAAACATAAATGATCAAAATACAAAATCATTGATACCGTCAATTGCATAGGGAATACAAGAAACCCACTGGTATTCATCGTAAGATACCGCAGTGGCACCAATAACTTAAAAGACATCCGAATAAATGCATTTTAGATACTCACCATAAGGTATCAATATTTACCGAATGTCTATATATATTTTGACCGAATATGAAAATCAAAAAAACATAATTAGCCGGTAACGAATCCATGCAAGCGTCTATAAACAACTTAAATTTAATGCATTTTTATTTAGTGTCGAGTATGAATAGACTACATAGATTTGCATTTGAAGATAAAACCTTCTATCCCCATTTAACCTTAGGCTAAAAGTTCGCAGTCAACCTGGCATCAATCCATCTGATATATCAATGTATTCAATGTAATACGAATACGGCAACACAAAATAGGTTAAGATAAGACATTGACTCTCGTCAGATAGGAATATTACATCTATTTAATGAGAAGAACAATAAAAAAAAAACTCCATAGAGATGGACTGCAGTCATTTTGCCGACTTACGATCACATTCCCTAGGCAAGAGGAAGTGTACGGCGTATACAAGCGATTCTGCCCATTGCAAATCTTGCATTACATCTACTAACTACATCAATATATCCAATCCATTGACCCAATTCAACAATGACATGAATAACCTAAGATTACCCTCCCCTAATATAACTTTACAAATCTATACAACCATTCATGCCTGACTTACGTTTATCATTGATATATTTTAATTTATCGGAAAACAGAAATCATAATAAAACTTAAAGAACAAAAAAAAATATAAATGGAAATGATTTTACAAAAAAAATACATCAAATAACATTTTAACTACTTTAGTCAGATAGGAAATTTTTATATTTATAAATATTGAAAAGTTTAGTATTTAGAGTTCTTTTGTTTAGAAATGTTCATAAATTATTTATATTTAAAGCTGAGAGTTCAAAAAGTTCTTACAATTTCAAAATGTTCCTTTTATCCATTGCTTGCTATTTGGAATCCACATTAAATCCTCTGATGATCCTGTTGTCCTCAGTATAAGAAAAGCGATGTTTCATTTTTTTTTTTTAACAACTGAAGGGATTGAAGAGTGCGTCTTTTCAATCCCTTCTCCTTCAACTTTACACTAACACATATAGTCACATCTCCTCCTTCTAATTAATTAAACCAAATCACTTTTTATTTCCAAATTTTTTCTTTTATACATAACTTTAGGATCCAATGGACGTTACATCATCGTTGATGATGATCCTTCCATTGAGGTCCGATTTCCCCAATAGATTTCTTTCATTGGCCATTCTGTTCCTATTGTTTTCCTATCTGACCATTGCTTATACATTTTAGATGCCTAAGGCTAGTTTATTAATTAAAATAATCATTTCCATTTTATAAAAGATTAATTAATCTGTTTTCAAACTTAAACATATATTTTTATCTCTAAATCTTTTCTGAAAATTTAGTTTTAAAATACTTTTTCTTTAATAAAGTTTTATTTTAATAATTATTTATCTGTGCCATTTTATATATATATGCGAGTTTAAGATGATTTTTTTAATTTTTAATTCTTAAAAAAGAAGTTTTTATTGGTGAACTTTTATTTTTTTTCATGTTTACTACTAAAAAAAAACAATGTAACGATGTCTGTGCCCATTACAATATATATATATATATCCTTCTCCATATATTTTTAGAATGTTTTCAGTTTTAAAAGTTTTATTATATATTGAGTACACCATGCACGAACAAATAAACTGAGGATTGTCCATAGTTTACTTTTCATTTTGGAGTTTAATCTTTAATTGAGTTTATAATGTATATGTAGGTTAAAAAATTGAATAATAATTTAAAGTTAAGAAAATTAATAATAATAATCTTCAACATTTATCCTAGATGAAAATGACTGCATTCCAGTAATATAGTACTTATAAATTGAATTGTAATAGTGTTTTCAATCCATGGATATGTCAATTAATAATAGAGATCAATTAAAACTATCATGGGATTAATTTAATATTCATTTTTTAGCTTAAGTGTTTCATACAACTCTTTATATAAAAAATGATGTAATGAGAGAAGATAGATCAATTTTTTTCTCATAAAAATTGTCTTATGCTGTGACTAGAAAGCATTTCAATTACCTATAGTATTAGTTACATGAATTTTAATCAATGCATTATGTATATATTAAACATTGGAAGTATTTTATAATATATATGGTCTTTGACAACTTTACAAATAGTTTCAAAACAGATATCATTATTTTTTGTGTCATCTGGATTAGGCAATTATTTACTCATACTACACCCCTTGCATTGGTCATAGTGATGTATTCCAAAAAAAGAGCTTTGTTAACCATCTTTCTTAATATGATATAAAAGTTCTTTCAGTCCCATGATTTAATAAAATAGTAAAGTGGTGAATTCTGAAATTAAAGGTTCATAGATCATATATACAGTTCTGTACTATCTGATGTTTGAACTTTTTATACTCCAGAACAATAATCAATTCAATTCTGTTTAATAGGTTATTGCTACAAATAATACTCATTTTCAATATTAAACATCTTTTTATAAACAAAGTAGCAATATTATTTACAAATGTTAGATGCTTACTTATATGAATCTAAATTCCAAAATAGTAGTGGCTTCTAGAAAATACTATCCATTCAAATTATTATTCACATATTTATTAAATTAAAAAATATACTTTTCATATTCTCTATAAACAATAGACATTTCTATGGCATATGGAAATGTAAATAAATAGGGTGGGGGACTAAAATATAGCATTTTTATTTTCAAAATTTTAAAATAAGAAAGTACTTTGATAATTTTTGAAATTTAAAGTAAAGTATGTTTAATAATATATTTTACCCACAACCCTCTCATTTACTAGTCATTGCTATGGGTATGATATCAGGATTAAGATATTGAAAGCTACTTAGTATAATATAACTAAACATTTATTTTAAGCTTTTCTTACTCAACGTTCCTAGCACTTATATTATTTACAACTGTATCTGAAAACTTAACCAACATCTATAGAATTAATTATACATTTAAAGAAAACTTTACATGCAGTAGAGTATCTACCTTCCATAATTAAGATTTGACTTTGAATCTGGCCAAATTAAATTGGATTTGTTTTAAAAATAAGCTTGGGATTTTTCTTTCAGATATTTGGACCATAACCAACTCATCTGATCTTTCAATATCTGTATGAGAAACTATAGGAATGTCTTTTTCTTGCAGTGGAATTTTTAAATACTGGTTTGTCTACATTTCCTTTACTTATATGTATGTACTTATATAAATATGTTAAATACAACTATATCATCAGCAATATGCTAAACAGAACATCTATATATAATATGAAAATTATTAACAGTTGAGAATATCTTTTAAGCAGTACTACAGATATATGACAATCGACTGACAAAAATATCTAATATACAATAATACTTAATTTCTACCCAAAATTTCATAGCATACTGGCCTTATACTATTGGATCTTTGATTCAATGCATTATCACAACTACCAATATACCAAAAACATTTTTTTCTATTATTTAATTCACTTGTTAGAATGTTAATTTTCAGAAGGCAAGAATTATAAACTTATTTTTCACATGTCAAAGAATGCAGATCTATGTTGAAAATTGCATTCCAATCTTTTATATTGATAAAGACATTGTTTAAGCTGAGAAGACATAATCACTTTCATCTCTCAATAAGAAATGAATGAATAATTATAATGTTTTTTTATTTACATAACCTTGGCTGTAGACTTAATTTCATTTATAAAATGGAGATCCCATTTACTAATTAATTTACATCTATATTAACCATTAAAATATTAAACTTAAATACATCACTCACTTGCTGATGGTAGAGTCTAAATTTCAGATGGGTTGTATGAAATGTCGCTATTCATTGTATCTCAAGTCTTATAATAATAATGTCCAGCTACTAGCTCACACATAACAACATGAGTGATGATAAAAAGACCTATTTTAATTAGGGATGGATTTGCTATTATTTTCTTTCAGCCTGCAGAACTGATCTTATTGTTACTGCACACTAATACACCTTGGTTGTGGATTCAACTTCACTTACATAATGGAGATTTCATTTACTAATTAATTTACATCTATATTAACTGTTAAAATATTAAATTTAAACACATGACTTGCTGATGGGAGAGTCTTAATTTAAGATTGAATGTAAAATGTTGCTATTCATTGCATACATCTATAATATCTGGCTGCAAGCTCATACATGATGTAACTGATCAAAAGTAGGCCTCTTTTTGATTAGTAGTAGCTTTGACAAGTTTGCTATTGTTTTTTTTCATCCTATAGAACTAGTCTTATTGGTTTATGCTTATCAATACATCTTGGCTGTGGATTTAACTTCATTTATATAATGGAGATTCCATTTACTAATTAATTTATATTTATATTAATCATTAAAAATATTAAATTTCAATATATATGTAACATTATATTACACAATTTTAACAAGCAATTATTCATCTTTAATAAATATATAAATTATTTTTAATCATTCTTCATTAAACTTGAAATTTTTTATTTAATTATAAGTGTATACTTTAAATTCAATAAAATTTAAATATATCTATAATACTTTTTAAATAAATGCATAATAATCTTCACTTGTAACTCCTTTCCATATGGATTCAAACATAACTGCAATGTTTAAAATACAAAACTGAATCACTAATTACGTATGTATATGTTCATACGAATATTTTTATGGGTTACAAATATAAAAGACATATTTTGTAGGTTCATTCATGTAAGATTTTAATTAGATATCTCAATGTTTTGACATGATCCCAGTTAAGGGTTTATGTGATCAAGTCAAAACATTGTAATATCTAATTAAAATTGTACACAGATGAACTCACAAAATATGTCATTTATATATATATATATATATATATATATATATATATATATATATAATATAAATAAATAAATATCTCATTATTAAAATGTACGCAAATGAAATTTTATTTGGGTTGAAATTTATTTCCTTTTAATTAACACACCTTCCAGTTATGAGATAATTTACATTTTCAGACTGTATTAGAAATTAACTAAGTTTAATATATTTGTTTTAAACATTGACTTCAAATATATTTTAAAAAAATGATATGGACATTAGACATGTAAAACAATAATAAAAAAACAAACTAGTATTAAAAAACTATATCTTTATTCACATGAATGAAAAATAATCAATCTGCCAAAAAATCACATATTTAAATTGTTTTATGGGCGAACCATAAAATAATTTTAAACTTTTTATTTCTTACTTGGCTGAGAATAAATTATTTATTTATAAATAAAACATTTTAATTATACATCCAACTATTTTGAAAATTTGTTAATTAGGATAACATTAAAATGAAATGATTTCTCAATAGCATCAATATTCTAAAGATATGCCTGAAAAAAAAAATAAAGAATTTATTTATTTATAAGCATTATTTCCTTCATCACAGATAAATATGATTTTTAATTAGTTTATACTACTAAAATATTATGTATATTAGAATAATTAAATAATTTATTATAATATATAATTAATATATCTACATCTAATTTATTTATTTATTCACTAATAAATAAACAAATAATTTTTATTCTAGTTTTTATGAAATTATACTTCCAGATTACTTTAATCAACAGTTGTGATAAATAAATAAATCATTTGGATTGTGTCTCAATTATTTCAAAATTTTGCAGCCATGCACTATATTAGCATATATAAATATAGGGCATTTGAACTCAGATTTTCAAGCACCCTTCAACAATCTACACTATCTCATAAATTGATACACATGACCACACATGTAGAAAATATATATAATCACCAATAAAAGTATTTCATGCTAAAACAGCAATCATCAGTTGGTCCAGATTATCATCTCTCACACATATATATAATCAGTGCTCAGTTTATATTAAGATAGCAAATCTTCATACTTCAATGGACAGGCTTCAATCTATTCCAACCTCTAACTTTTCAGCCATCCATATCATTGAAAATTTGATGATGAAAACACAAATCCTATGCTGATGCCAATATTATTGTCATGCCCATGTTGACCTCAAATCACTCTGATTCCTCATACATAGGATCTTATCTATTTAACTACATACTAGAGTGATGTGCAGGATACAAGCTTCTATGTATTTAAAGGCATAAGGTCCTATATGTGAGGGATCAGAGTGAATTGAGGTCAACATGGGCATGGCAATAATATTGGCATCAGAATGGGATTTGGGTCTTCATCATCAGATTTTTAATGATATGGATGGCTGAAAAGTTTGAGGTTGTAGTAGATTGAAGCCTGTCCATTAAAGTGTGAAGATTTGCTATATTAATATAAACTGAGCACTGATTATATGTGTGTGTGAGGTAATAATCTGGACCAACTGATGAGTGCTGGTTTAGCATGAAATACG
Organism: Epiperipatus broadwayi; assembly: GCA_028023455.1. Taxonomy (NCBI): domain Eukaryota; kingdom Metazoa; phylum Onychophora; class Udeonychophora; order Euonychophora; family Peripatidae; genus Epiperipatus; species Epiperipatus broadwayi. The sequence continues at coordinate 9,282,952 of JAQFVV010012417.1, forward strand.
TTATTGGTGATTATTTATCTTTTCTACATGTGAATGGTCATGTGTATCAGTTGTATGAGATAGTGTGGATAGTTGAAGGGTACTTTAAAATCTGAGTTCAAATCCCCTATACTTACAATTAACTCCCAGGTTGTAAAGAGTGCCTGGTTTTCAAATACATATTAGCATATCATGACTATTTTGAATGAAGTTTCTATTAATGAGCTTTTTTTTTTAATAAATCAAGACTTCTAACTATTCAAATTCTAAAATAATTGTAGAAATATGTCTAAATTTTACTTTTTAATTATAAAAAGCTTTTTTTCATAAATGTAAATAATTAACAATTGTTAAAAACTGGATTTTGGATAAAATATTTAAATCATTGTTGTTTTGCAGTAGTGAATTTTTTAAGTAAATAAAAAATTATTCAATCAATATTTTTAGAAAATAAACTAAATATCATTTCATTTTTTACTGTTTATAGATTTTATTTATTTATTTATTTTTTGAAAAATAATAACTATACCAAATAAACAATTTAAATTAACTAGCTGAATAAGTTTGGTTCATTAGGTTTCAATATGTATCAATTGTTATAATCTGGGTTTTTTTCAGATAATGAAAAAAATTTTTTTTTACTTTGTATCAATCTTTGTTAATTTACTAATCTAAAAAAAATATATTAGCTATTATAAAACTTTATATACATTTTTTAAAAAAAGAATTAATTAAAGAGATTTTTGTTTTATTCTGTTATTTAATGGTATTGTAGAGGTAAAATGTTGAAAATTTTCTTTCAAGCTTTCTAAGCTAATTTTATTGACTTATGAAAAATGATAACAGCTGAGGGTGTCATTTCCGAGTTTGCCTATTAGCAGCGTCATGGAAATGGTTGGAAATAATACAATTCTGAATAAAATGATGGCATAAACAGTTGAACTTACAACCACATGTGGAAATAATAACTATGTATCTAAAACACTTCAAAATAAAAAAAAGAAAGATATCAAAGAAAATTTTTTAATTGTGTTGAAATAACTAGAAGTATATTCATTTGTGTGTGTATACATACACATTACAGTTTAATTTGTAAGGCTGTCTTTATTCAATTATTGAAAAATAATAATATTGAGCAATAAATATAAGATATATACTTATTGTCACAAATACTAACACCTAACTAATTACCATATGTAAATTACAGTTTTACAGCCTTATGCATAAACAGTCAAATATCACCAATCTATTGTCAAGACAAATATACATTTATTGCTTGTAATTGCTGCTCTGTGTTTACAACATATTTTTGATATTATATTGCTTGGTTTAAAGCTGTGCTGATGTAATTTATATGCATATAATCTCTAATCATGCTGAAAAATATTTCATCACCCCCATTTATTCAATTGTTCATCTATCACATATACATATAACATGATAATAACTAAAGCTTAAATAAATCATAGAAAATACAATTTGTTGTTTAGGCAACCTTTAAGTAAAATATACATTTATACATATATTTTAAACAAATGATTTTGAATTTTATGTGAATTAATATTAAATTGTAAAATTAGTTATGCAAGTGCCAAAACAGTAATAATTATTATAATAAAAAAAATTAAATTATGACTAAGACACACACACATATATAGAATGATTTAAGAAAACTAAAGAATAGATAGACAATTAAGATATTTTGAGAAACATATTAGGAACCACAATTTTCTTATAAGATTTAGATAAAATTTGTGTATATATTGAACTGAATGCTTTATCCACTTCAAAAGTTCCTTTGTGAAATTAAAACTGACTTTTATATTTATAAAGTTTTTAAAAGAAAATTATTTAAAAGTTTTGTATTTTATTTCTTTTTTATGGATTAATAGTACATGCAATAACACACATACTCATTTATATATTGAAATTCTGTGATTTTACTTTTTTAATAGATTTTAGTTTAAAATAATTTTCTTTTGACTCTTGTTTTTTTTTATTACAGTAATTAAAAGCAAGTTTTATTTTTATTTTGTTGATTTTAATATATTTTTTTTAAAAAAGCTGAGTCTTATTTTCTCATTTATTTTATTAAATTAATTTTGAATAAGATAAGAGTCCTGGTCAGATGTTATTTTTTAATTAACAATAGGCAGGAGATAAAGATTTACCCTGGTCAAAACTTCTAATTAAAGATTAGGCAGAAGATAACAGTTCATATAAATAGCCCCAGGTTAATGACTTAATATTATTCTGCTGATTATTTTTCTTCTGCTTGTTATGATTATTTTCCTTCTTATTCAGCTTTTCATGCTTATTCTTATTGTGACTCTTATTCGAATGGTGTTCTAATTGCTCAATGTGGATCACTGAAGTTATATTTTTGAAGACTGCTAATAATATTACTATTTTCCATAATAGTAGTGACCATCCAATCACTATACCAAAAATATATGCTATGAGAAATCTTCACAACATGCAGTGCTAAATCAACCCAAAGAAAAACCTTGGAGCTCTGTAATTGTGCCTTGGAGATCATTACTTAAAAGCCTAGTCCATGACTGATCCAAAGATTGCCTCCAGACTTCTGAACATATAAATGTAAATCAAAACCTTCATAAGAAACCATATGTAAACCTGAACTTTGCATATCCCACTGGAAGAAATCAGCCAGACCTAACATTATGTCTCGATGTAAACATACATTTTCATATTATAACCAGGGCTTAAATCTCTTGCTTAAATCTCTGTTAAAGTCTCAGCTTGATCTTAAAAGAAACCTGGCTTTATAATAAGTTTGTGTATTCATTTAAATATCTTAATTATTTTATTATGTATTTTATTTATAGTATGTATTTAAGTCTTAGTTTTAAGATTTTATATTTTTAATTTTATTTATCTGAGAGTGTAGTGCGAGTTTCTATTTTGTGTACTTATTGTTTTCTCTATTTATATTACTAACTCTTGATAAATGCTTGGGCAGATATTAGTAGTTTTTTTAAATCACCTGTTTATTTTGATGTAATTAGTTTGGATAAGCTTGTTTTGTGTTGCCTGCAGTCTGCAAATCTTTTGGCTAGCAGTTTATCGAGTATATTCTTCTGTTTTTCTTAGTCAGTAGAAATTTTTGTTTTCTTATGTTTCAGATTACATTATACTGTAATCTTTTCTTTTTTATATATCAGAATCAACCTTTATGATCTTGAACATGGTCATTCATGGGTTAGTTTATGAGAAAATGACACTCCTATATAAGACCTGCAGTTTTTCTGAGTTATAGTAAAAGATTGCTCCATGCTGATTTGTTGCATTCTGTACAAGACTGCTTTTGTTTTGAAATCTCTAGCAGCAAGACATTCTAAATTCTTTTTTAATCCTTAGGTGAGAGAGAAAACTTATTTGCCAGAGTTTTTAATGTTACAATACTCTCATACACTCTCTGATAAATTTGCTAGAAAAATCTAGAATTATTTTGGCTAATGTTTGTCTCTGTGTTTTTTTCTCAATTGTCTGAATGATGTTAAATATTTTTTACTCTCCATGAGTCTAGCTGATAGTATTATTTATTATCATTAACTTTTGAATCACCATAAATTAAATTTTCTAGGTAGTTAGTGATATAGTAGCACCCTCAGTGATACAAAAGAAAATTGAAGTGGCTGGTACAACATATATATATATATATATATATATATATATATATATATATATATATATATTATAGCCCTTATGCTTAAACCCCAATAAATATTTTACCAATTTGGTATTAAGGTAACATGATAAATAGGTAAGGAATGGAATATTCACTATATTGTTACCCTGATGACATATTGCTAAATATATATAGCTTTAAGTTTGGAATGAAAGCTGTTATGACACAAAATTGAATATTAGTATATAATAAAATGATATACTTAGGAAGTAAGTGATTTTCAAGCACTGAAAAGAATAGGGTTGAGCTTTAGCCTATAACTTTATCATTCTACCAAATTACATGGTGCATTAGCATACATAAAAGAGTAAAATAATTTTAATCTTAAAAGAAAAACAATAAATACAGAGACAAAAAATACAAAATTAAACAATGAAGAATGAAAAAGATTAGTATTATAATTACTGTGTATATAACTAAGGAATGAAAATGTGATAAACACATTATTTGATTGTCATAAATTATGCAAAAAGATTACTGATGATGAGAGAATTTCAGAATGATTGAAACCTATAATTAATTCATGTGGTTGGAAACAGTGTGGTGAAAGAAAATGAGAATGAGAAAATGAATAATGATGATTCATTTAATTATAAATTTCAATAACAATTGCAGATGAATTTGGAAATCAGATAAGTTTCATTCATCTTTTATTTAATCATATACTCCTTAATATGATTACAATATCAAAAGAAAAATACTTTCTAATAATAATAATGTTAATAATAATCATTACAATTATACTATATATATACTTTGCAATTTTGTTTCGATTTCTGAACTCTTTTTAACAACAGCAAGTGCTCTTTAGTTTTTTTCCAACATACATCTCCATTGATTTATATATACACTACCATACCTTCATATTCATTTATAAATGATACAGTTTTTATTTATAAATGAAGTTTTATCTTTAAAATTATTTATTAATTTGTGTAACTTGCTGTTGTTAAAAAGAGTTCATAAATTGAATCAAAATTCCAAAGTAGATAATGTTTCAGCATTCGTTTTTCACAACCATAATAATTCATGTATTTATGGTTTTAACTTCAATTACAGTAACATTAAAATATTGCAAATTGGAAAAAATGGCAACAAAAGAAAAATAAAAGAAGCTATTCTAATATACAAATACAAACATGACTTAATTAACAGGCAGGCAGTGAACGTTAAGATCACAGAATTGTGGGAAAATTAGCCGTTCAAAGTGTTTGTTAAAAAAGACTACAAGGATAGTCAAAAGTGCTACTAAGTGGATAAAATTTTTAAAATATACCTGATTACTGTATTTATAAATATTCAATTATATAATTATGTATATTGCTTTGAAGAAGTACAGACATCGAATTATATTATATATATATAATATATTGAACCGGGTTCGAATGTGTGTATTCGAAATACCGGCCTCTTAGGCAGAGAAGAACATACTCGGAGTGTATGTATGCCCAAACAATAGCTATAAAGTATATAACTAGCGTTACATTTCCAGGACATAGCTTCTTCTCGCCTGTTAAGTTCAACACCAAGTTCAAAGCACTTTTTTGTTTGTGTATAAACATGGGCACCAGCTGCTTATTCTAAAAGAATACTAAAAGAATAGACAACGCACTTTGAATAGTGGCCACTAACTCAACGCCTAAATCCACGACTAGCTCAGTTGTTTGTAATCACTAATAGATTATACTTAATTAGTGATTAAAAGAATTAATAAAAGAATTTTTTAAAAAGAATTGATAAAAAGAATTGACAGACAAATAAAGTTTAATTTTAAAGATAATTTATTAACTAACATTTATTTACTAAATTTAAACATTCTAATAAAACACACGCATATTTTAAATTAACATTTCTAAATAGTTTAAATATTCCTATAGATTTAATAACAGAACACTCTAATTTAACTAATAAACATTGATATAATGATCACGCACATATTAACTCATGCACACACATAATAATGATAATAAAGGACTACATAGCATTTGAAATTTAATCACACACATATCAATAGTTCATTTATGTATGATATCGAGTTCATATAATTAGACTCTTGGAGGATTCGCACAAATTAATGAAATGCAATGGCTATTACAGTATAAACGAAAATAAGCAAATGTTTTACCTAGGATTTTGAACGTAGATTTAACACTTTGTTTTCTTCTTGTTTGTTGTTTCTTCCAGTATGAATGGTTCCAGTATGAATGCTTCCAGCCGGCTGGGACGTTTCCTTGCTGAGTTTCCTGATTTTCATGATTATTACTATCGGAGACAAATAGATACTGACGGAGATTTTCTAAGATGTTAAGCTGACATTATTTCATGGGCAGATCTGCTGTTTTCTCGGACATCTGGGCTGGAGATAAACATGCGTTCCCAAGATCTTCTCAACACTGCATTTTGTTTGTTAACTGCACAATTAATTTCTGAACTGCACTCACTCAATAACTTTGTGAACTGATTGTCTCAACTCAATTAATTTGTGGAATGAATTGTCTGATAAAAAAGGTCTATTTATACCTGTGCCTTGTTGTCTTTCTCATATCTCCGGCAAAGATCTGTTGTCAAATTCCAATAATAATCATTTGATAAACGTGTTTTGGAAGATTGCTTAATTAGTAATAGCCATGCAATAAAACATGTTGTTTTATTTTATTAATAGCCATTGCCGTGTTTTTAATGATAATCTTCTTTTATTTCGCATACATTTTATTTATTTACAAATCGTACTTATATACGCACATATATTTTTAATACAATTTACTATTTAGTTTTAACATTATTTTTCTTTACGTAAACTTGAATGACAAGAGATTTGTATGTTTTAACTTTTTAAATTATATTTTTACGAATACTAATAAAAACTCTTTACTTCCTTTTATAACCCTTAGTTTCATTTCTCAAACCAAGACTCCCCCTCCCCCCTTTTGATTAATTAATTGTAGCTTTTTTATTTCAAAAACTAACACTATAAAACTATTTAATTCTTATCTTTTTTCTAAAACAAACTGCAATAAACTCTTCAACGTTTAATTTTATGTTTTCTTTTATGAACGATTATTTTAATAATATAATTTTAGATAAAATTATATGTGCCTATATCAATATAGGTACATTACACCGCCCTTCCTTTTGAGAGTAAAATGTGTCATTTTTGACCATTTTATCTCTGACAACATTAAATCTTAATTTATTATTCTTTCTAAGTTTGCTTTTTGGTATTTTTTCATTTCCATACTAAGGGCAATCTCCAATTATGCTTTTCTTCTTTCTATGCTGGTAACATTGCTTACAATGTTTGTCCTGGATAGTGACCACGAGGACAAACTAATTTTGTGGCACAGGGATCTTTTATAGACAAAGCTTTGGCTACCGATTCTCTTGATCGGACTTTGACTAAGCAGCTGTAATGGCAAGAATTTTCAACTGTCCATTTCTGACTTACGCTTTGGAAAACGAGGTATAAGATATGGGGATTCTCCCCTGAAAAGTGACTTACGACTTACTCTGGTTGTTGCCAGTGTGTTTTTTTTTAAAAAGAGGAATGATCCCAGCCAATCCATTGCGGGTACTAGAATTTATCCAGTTGAGAGCTTTAAACTTAATCCTTATCTAACTTATTTCAATACTACCCTCATCCCTTTAGATTCGAACCCTTATACGCTGATAATACAACTTAGATTGACTTTCATTTATATTATTTTTAAATTCATTATGAACATTATTTAAATATTATTTATTTAATCTTACAATACTATTCTAAACTATCACGGACATTGATTTACATATTTATTTATATTACGATATTACTTTTAACCCATTACTTTAACTTATATATTAACGTGCGTGTACTCAGAAAAAAAAAAAACTATTTTGCTTTATTATGATTCATTTACTATTATTTTACTAGAGATTTTTTTTTTTATCTTGATTATTTTAAACAATTTATTTACATCCTTTTCTTAACTTACGGTATTCAAAACAAACTTTTATTGTAACATGCGTATATTCAAAAAACTATTTTATTTTACTACAAATATTTTATTTATTTTCTACAGATATATTATACTTATTTATTTAACTTGTTTTTATTTTATGTGTTTCCGTTATTTTATTTATTTACTTAATTCTACAAACATTATTTCTAAATCCTTAATTTGACCCATTTATTTAACTTGATTTTATTGATTTTTATTTATTTGAACTGTTTATTTACGAACATTTCCTTAATTAATATGTGCGTGGAGAAAAAAAATCTTTTATTTTGCGAAGCCTCCATTATTATTATTGCTTTCAAACATTTAATTTATTATTCAGTTATTTTTAATTTTATTATTTTAGTTTTAAATAGAAGTTTCAGATTTAAACTTCTTAAATTATTGACATTAGAATAATCATATTCCTGCTCATTGTCCATTTCCAGTCCTTTTTGTTTATTTCCTTTACTATTCCGCCTGTTACTATCTTTTAAATATGTCCAGTGGTTCCTTCTTTCTTTCTACTAATTCACTAACATAAATTATGCTCCATATCCTCAAATCTATAAAGTTTGCTGCTTTATCTCTTTCTCTCTCCGTTCTATTTTCTGCCTTGAAAACTTTTAAGCTTCACAGACCTCCATATTTTTCCTAACTGAATATTTTTTCTTACACTTTCTCTTTGATTTAAATCTCCGTTTAAAACGAACACGAACTTTTACTTTAACCTTTTTAAATTTTTGTAAAAACTTTTCAACGCTATCTTCTACCTTGAACTTATGTCTCTCTTCTATTTCTTGATCTATGTTTTCCTTTGTCTTAGCACTATCCTGTTCTGCTTTAATTTCTATTTTGGTCTTTTCTGTTTCAACTCTATCTAGTTCTAATTCAATTTTTACATCTTTTATCACCTCAACTTCCTTTTCAACTTCCTGACTTTCTTTAATTAAATCTAACTCTACGATATCTTGGCTTTTCCCTACCTTTCCTCTAATTTCACATCTTATTTCTCTTATTCCCGCAATGAATTCTTGGTGACTTTGCCTGAATTCTTGATGCATTTCTTCCATCATATTTATCATCATTTTCAACATCTGCATCTCAGACATTTCTTTCTCTTTTTCCATTTTTAAAACAATATTTTAATATATATATATAGTACTCTTACCAGAAGATGAAATCCTCTAATATAATAATATTAAACTACAATTGGATTGCATAAACAATGACTATTAAAATAATACTGTTCTAACTAGCTCAAAATACATTACTAAGATACAATATCTAATAAAATAATATCTTTCAATAATTAAATATAAAAAATTTAACAGATTAAATATAATAAAAATTTATATTTACAACAAATAATTAGGGTTCCAACTATAATACTCAATCCATTCATTTTATCAATAAATTCAATTTATAAAACTTGCTCAATATTATGAATAAAATATGTTTCTGTCAAAGTAACAAATATAATTATGAATCTCTTAACATGAGACATTCAGTAAAATCCACTGGCTTAATCATTGAGAATACATTCCTAAAGATACATTCCCAATGGATAAGAATATTGCCCCACCAAATTCACATATCAAAACTACATGAAATACTCTCATGTCTTAGATACATATATATAATAAGCCTAAAACATGATTTATAAACTTATTACAGAAATAACAATAACTTACTTAATATTCCTTTAATAAAAGTGCTAATTGGACATTTAACATTAAGTAATAATTTCTTACTTATCATCTTTCAATAAAAAATTTACAATTCTCCAATAATAATAATAATAATAATAATAATAATAATAATAATAATAATAATAATAATAATAATAATAATAATAATAATAATAATAATAATAATAATAATAATAATAATAATAATAATAATAATAATAATAATAATAATAATAATAATAATAATAATAATAATAATAATAATAATAATAATAATAATAATAATAATAATAATAATAATAATAATAATAATAATAATAATAATAATAATAATAATAATAATAATAATAATAATAATAATAATAATAATAATAATAATAATAATAATAATAATAATAATAATAATAATAATAATAATAATAATAATAATAATAATAATAATAATAATAATAATAATAATAATAATAATGAATTAATGCATGAAGATAATAACACAATTGCTTTAGAACCAATACTGGGAATTAATAATAAGCAATTGGTTAAAAGGTATAAACGATGGGTCTTAGAACCAAAGTTTTTCAATTTTCTAATAAAACTTAATCTATCTGCATTACCTACCACATATTTTCTTTGCCATAAAAGACTGTATACGTCAATTGATCCCTTTTGTGGGTTATGCCATCGAGCTGAGGAAACCCTATCACATCTGCTATATCACTGTGAGGGACTTAGGCACATAAGAAATCTCATAACTAGCAGTTATAGGAGGTCTAATGTAACAATGCATCAATTGATTTCTGCATTTAGAGAAGGATTAACACCAAGTGTCAGGGCAGCAACCTTTGTGCTATATGCATACTGGTGTACTAGATGCACTTTTCTAATTGGTAACAATTCCAGGAGACATCCAGTTACTTTTTCAAATAAACTTGAAATAATACAAAAAAGGGATAAGAGACTGGCCAGACCTGACATTTATGCAGCAACCTGGTCATTACTTAAGATTAGATCTATGTTATAGTGAATTGAGGAAATTAAACATTATAAAAAAACTTAGAAGGATATGCATGTCAAATTAGCAACAAGGACAATTTAGCAACAATTTTTTCCTTTCTATTATAAGTAATTGATTTGCTAATGGTGTTCAAATGATAATGGACAATCCAGGATATTATATGTAGACAAACTATGTAAATGCAAAATTTGTAATTCTTTTGAGACAATAAAGGCCTTTTGAAACATAATAATAATAATAATAATAATAATAATAATAATAATAATAATAATAATAATAATAATAATAATAATAATAATAATAATAATAATAATAATAATAATAATAATAATAATAATAATAATAATAATAATAATAATAATAATAATAATAATAATAATAATAATAATAATAATAATAATAATAATAATAATAATAATAATAATAATAATAATAATAATAATAATAATAATAATAATAATAATAATAATAATAATAATAATAATAATAATAATTCAATTCAATTCAATTCAATTTATTTACCGTACAAAACTACAGCATTAAGCCAATTACAGAATTGCACTATAATAACTATACAATAATATACATAAATAATATACATAAATGAGTAAAAATGATGAAAATAATATAATTATATGCCATACTTTTTTACAAGATAAGTAACAAATTTTTTAAAGTCTAAAGAAAAAAATATTTTCATTAATAAAATCATGATTATAGGTATTAGGCAAACGAAACAAAGGTGAAAATTTTAATATGTTAGAGCGACAAACCTTAATATAAAATAAAGTAAATGTACGTGTTTTATGTAAACAATTATTAAAAGCAATATTTGAAATTTTGTTAGTTAATATAATTTTTTGATTCACAAGGTTATATAAAATTTTAAGATCTCTCATTTTTCTTCTAATGGATAGGGATAGATAATGGTCTTTTAATTTAATGTACTTAGAAAATTTGTCATAAACCAATTGAATTTTGATAATATCTCGTTTGGAACTGGGATTCCAAACAACAGATCCATATTCTAAAATTGGCAAAACCAAAGAGAGAAACAATTTATATTTTGTAAAACTACTAAATTGTCTACCATGCCTTAAAATTGCACCCATAATTTTAAAAGCCTTATTTACTACATTTTCAATATGATGATGAAATGATCCATTGCTTGCAAAAATAATTCCAAGGTCTTTCTGAGTATCAACAAACTTTATATTATGATCTTCAATATAATAAGGACAAATTATCATTTCAGATTTTTTGGAATAAGAAACTGTTGAACACTTATCCATATTAATATCCATTTTATTATCTCTACACCATTTCACAAAACTATTGATATCTTTTTGTAATAATATGCAATCATTAATTGAGTTTATATTCCTAAAAATTTTACAATCATCTGCATAACATAAAATATGCGAAAATTCTAAACTCTCTCCCAAATCATCAATATAAATGTTAAACAATAATGGTGCAAGGATACTGCCCTGAGGTACTCCTATATTACAATAATATGGATTAGAAGAATTATTCTTAAACTTTACATAAGCTGTTCTCTTCTTAATAAAAGATTCAAACCATGCAACCAAATTATAGGAAAAACCTAATTTATACATTTTGAAAAGCAACCTGGAATGATCCACTTTATCAAATGCCTTGGATAAATCAAAATAAACAACATCTAAACGACATTGATTCTCAAAGGCATTAGCAATGTGATCAGTTATTGTTAAAAGATTAGTTTCAGTTGATCTTCCAGGTAAAAAACCATGTTGCACAGGAACCAAAATCTTATTTATGTCATTAACAATTTTCTTATAAACACATCTTTCAAATATGCGTGCAACTGTATGAAGCACAGAAATTGGTCTATAATTATTAACATTATCTTTTGAACCATTTTTAAAAATAGGTATAACTTTGGCAAGTTTTAGAGAGTTAGGAAAAATACAATTTTTAATGGAACAATTAAGAATATAACATAAAGGAGCAGCAATATATTCTACACAACCTTTATAAATGAAAGAAGGTATATTGTCATAACCTATACTTGAATGTGTTTTGAGTTCTTTGACAGCTGATATAATATCACTATTGTTGAAACAATCGATAGAAATGCTATCATTAAAACATCCCTTGATCAAATTAAACCCAGACAGTTGAGAATTACCAAATAATTCAGAAAAGTGAACTGAAAAGTCATCAGCACATAAAGATGAATTATAATCCATTTGAGATTTTCTTTTGGTAATGCCAGAAGTTTTAATAAAAGACCAAAATTCTTTAGGATTATCTGACAAATTGAGCTCCATATTTTTAATATAGTTTTGAAAATCAATTTTCTGAATAGCTTTAACCAATCTTCTATAATTAATAAAATTATTGTAAAAAAGTATATTTCGTGTTTTAATGTACTGCTTATGATGATACAATTTCCTTCTAATAATTTTTTTAAGTTTATCTGAGAACCAAAAAGGGAAATAAAAATTGTGAGAGTCACGTTTTTTTGGTATATAAAAATCAATTAGATCATTAAATACTTGATTAAAAAAGTCCATATTATAATTAGCATCTGTTGAGGAATATAACGGGCTCCAATCAAAATTAGAAATTGTCTTACACAGACCCATATAATCCCCCTTTTTATAACATCTTTTAATATTTAAAGGAACATGCCACTTAAAATAATTTATTTTAACAAAAAATTCAATAGGTGGGTGATGTAAATCTATAGGAAAATTAAGAGATGAAACACAAAAACATTTAATCTCAGGTAAGTTACTCAGAACATAATCAAGTATTCGATTATAAGAATTTAAATGGGAATTATGCTGTTTCAAATTCAAAAAATTAAAGAATTGCAGCATCCTATATGCTTTGTGTGATAATGAAGAAATATCAAAAGAAGCATTATCAAATAACTCAGGAATGTTAAAATCTCCAGTAATAATAATATTCATTTTATAATTAATCAAAAATTCTTCAAAAGTACAAAGTAAAGCATCCAAGTCAGAGAAAGACAAGGCTGGCCTTATATAAACGTTCCCTAATAATAATTTTTTATGATGATCAAGGGAGACCTCACACCATGTTGATTCACAAAATCTAGAATTCAAAAGCACAGATTTATGAACAATCTCTTTCCTGATGGCAATAAGAGTGCCCCCTCCTCTTTTAATTACTTCATGACATCTATCTGCACGAAAAACTTTATATCTATCATCTAAAAATGTATCATCATAAATTTGGTCATTTAGCCATGTTTCTGTGAGAAAGATAAAATCATAATCTTCTGAACAAAAAAAACTTTTTATTTGATTCAATTTAGTTCTCATTCCTCTAATGTTGGCATAAAAACAAGAAAAACCACCCATATCCAGTAAAATAAATTAAAATATATATATATTCCCTTTTTTTATAAATATTAATAAATCAATCAAGAAGTATTAATTTACGGGCCAAATTACCATAGAAAAAGGAAAGAGAAGAACCGCGAGGCCAAAAATCAGACGAAATAAACTCACCATGTTTATTTTGGGGAATAGAAATATAAAAACTGGAAGATCTATTATTGAACATGTTAATTTTATAACACACAACTTTAACCTGAAATTTATTTTCCAAAAATGTTTTAATTTCTGATGATCTAATCTTTGCAGGCATATTAGAAAGAAAGTATTTATTATATTTATCATAACCTATATTGTATTTGTCATTATTCCAAAAAGTTTTAACAATTGGTGCATTAATAGTTTTATTAAACCGTTTTTGATAGAAATTAAATCTTAAACCATCATTTAACCCTGAAAATTGCGAATTGTAATTTTGATTATTTATACATTTATTATTTAAAAGATAATTTTTTTTATGAAAATTAGTAAAACATTTAGATTTGGAATTATTAATATAAAAGTTAGGAAGCTTATTAGGATTTTCTTTATCATTTAATACAAATAAATGTTGATGTTTGGCTGATTGTTTAAACACTCTCGTTGGGTAACATTTTTTCACATTATTCTTTGTAAAGCTATTAACTTTGGAGCACACATTTTCACTATAACAGGAAATATCTTGATTAAGTATTTCTTTATTGTCTTTATCAAATTTCCACTTATTGAAGTTAAGTCTGTTATTATTTTTTTCATAGTCAATGCAAGAAGTATTTTTATTTTCATCAGAAATATCAAACAAAGAAGGTTTGGAGATAACTTCAGAGTCACCAACCTTATCAAAGTCCATAATGTGAAAATTACTATCTGAAATGTCATAATCACCATTATTATTATTACTCAAAATTTTAGGATGTAAAAAATTATCATTTCCAGTTAAAGATGGACTTGATTTTATATTACTGGAGATTACAATATTGGTATTATCATTAGAAATATGACCTTCCAATAAATCACATTGTATTCCTATATTATTGACAGTAATATTTTTATCAGTAATATTTGAACAATTATCACAAATTTTAGCCATATTCATTATCAAATTATATATCTCCTGAAGAGACATAGATTGTAACAATTCAATAGTAAAATTAGATGGATTTATAATATTATTTTCAATACTTTGATGTATATTAACAATCTCCAAATTGGAAGTTGGTTCAATATCACTATTTAAAAAACTATCAGTAGAATCCATGACAGTATCTCTCGTAAAGTCTTCTTTTTCAAAATTTTTTTCAATCAATAAATTTGATTCCGATTCTAAAAGATCTTTATTATCTTTTAATTGAATTTCCTCAATAGTCATTTGATCCAATTTAGTAGGTAAATTATTACATTCTTTACACTGAAAAAAACCTAAACCAACTGATTTAAAATTTTCTGCATCAATCTTAGACAATTTCAAACATGAAAGATGAAAATAACCATGACATATACCAGAGCACTTAATTCCCCTAGACATATCAGACAAATCTTCATTGCAATAATTGCATTTAATGTTATCAATACTTAAGTCTGATCTATGTGCAGAGGAACCATTCATTAAATCCATAATAGAATCAGAATCACTTTCTACATTAATACCAGATGATGCATTAGGTAAACTATCAGGATTTTCTACCTCATAATTATAATTATAGCAATTAGAACAATAATCACATACAAAATCATGAGCAAAAGAATTATCATCTTTAAAATTGTTGTCATTACTTAGCTTGTAACAATCCAAATGATACTTTAAACCACAAAAACCAGAACATTTCAAATGTTTTTGTCTTCCATAAACATAGCATAAACACAAAGGACATACTATAGAAAATGGTGGCATGTCTTATTATAAATTATAAAAAGATGCCATTATATATTATAAAAGTGAAGTAATATATATGTAAATAAAATATTCAATTGTATACATTGTATCTGTAATACTCTAGATATCCATAAGCAAATTTACATATCATAATAATAATAATAATAATAATAATAATAATAATAATAATAATAATAATAATAATAATAATAATAATAATAATAATAATAATAATAATAATAATAATAATAATAATAATAATAATAATAATAATAATAATAATAATAATAATAATAAGAATAATAATAATAATAATAATAATAATAATAATAATAATAATAATAATAATAATAGTAATATCCGACAGCAAATCTCTGCTGAGGTAAGAAGCAATCTTTAAGCACTCCAATGCAAGTATTTATATTTTTCTTTTGTTTCAACTTGTTATTCGCAAATCAAACATAATACAGAACAAATCAAATCATATAATAGATTAATAGAGTATTTAAAAAAAATGGTGTGTATTCATATCTTTTTAAAAAAAAAACTGACTTGAGTCAGAATAATAAATCATGGCTACTGCCCAGTCAAGAGTGAGCGAGTTAAGCACCAATATGAAATTAACAACATCATTAGTTTCAACATCACCTATTTCATATGCAAAAATACTTAAAAGCAACAGCAATATTACAGCACCAACCCAAATACCGCGTTTCCAAAGAACAAATACAAATGATATAAAAAATCTAGATCTACATACTCAAGAGGAATGTCAACCCCCAGCTGCAATCTGGACAAAAGAAATGCTTGAAAATGTGATGGACCATTTCAATGATACGGTGCCTCATATGTTGTTTGAAACTTTTCGCAGGTTTTTTTCACCAACATCGCTAGTACTCGCAGTAACAGATAATCAATGCTCATTATATCATTTCCCAAAAGCTTTATTATATGAAGCAATTACGCAAAATGCACTATGGGAAACAATCTCTTGTATCGCAGACCATCCAAATTCGCGATATATAACCATTGATTTTTATACTCAGCAGCAAAAAGAACGTTTTCAATCCACTATTTTAGCACTCGATAATTACGCACTCGTAATTATAGATGAAAACTGGAAAAATATTATTACTGGAGTGCTAAAAAATACTTATCTTAAATACAACTTACAAGATTTTCAAAAAATGATAAATCTGTTTGGAAAAGTAATTGCCCTACAGCCAATTTATTTAAAAGACACACCTATACCGATATGTAGTAATCATTTTGAATTTAAAATAAAACTCCATAAAAACGTAGATGCTGTCACGATCCCAACACAAATTACAGATCAAGAAGCAACACTCTCTCTTCACATAAGAGGTTTAAAGCCACATTGTTTTGGCTGTGGACAAAGAGGACACCTAGCAACTCAGTGTGATAACACAAAAGGCAATCACTGTGAACAAACCAAAATCCTTTCCCCAGATCAACCCACTGATGATGAAAATAAAATGTCTAATAACAGTACATCCATTGACAACCCAATAATAGAAACCGAAAAAAAACAAGTTCAAACACCCATAAACAAAAATGGTAACGGAGCAGAATTTCCAATCCCAAAGACTAACCAAAAAAATAATAACACAAAAACTAACATAGACACCCAAGATTCAAATGAAAATAACTCTCAAAAAACCACAACACAAACTGCAGTAATTACATCACAGGATCAGCAACTCAATAAAACAAAAGGTGTACCATAAAAATCAACAAACAGAAAATAAACACACACAGCTATATAATGAAAATATAAATCAAGATAATATAAGTACACCAATAATAAAACAAACCACAATAATAAACAAAACTGCATCAAACATAATGGATGCAATAGAACCCCCTCTTCCACCCACTCAAGAGACTACACCAGAGGGAAAAAGAAAGCCAGGTAGACCACCTAAAAACCATGAATCCAAAAATGCAAAAAAAAACAGACCAAAAGCACAACTCATCAGACATATACAACTTAGAAATATGATGAAATAGAAATGGATTTAAGTCAACAACAAATGGACAACTGTTTAGTTTCATCACAAATTGCCTGTATAGAGTCTGAACCAATATTAAATAAAAGAAAAACTGATAATAAACCCTACCAAGTCTTAAATATGTATCAGCATCCATCTACTGCAATATAAACAAAAATTTAGAAATAAAAAAAATCAATAAAAATCAATACCCTGTTATAAAATTATCCTGTAACATGAAAATAAAAATTGGAACTCCAAACATTAGAGGCTTAAATGCCATCAAAAAACTTTTTGAACTCAAAAAATGGTTACATACAACACAACCACACATAATTGGGGCTATTGGAACAAAAATATACAGCAGCTCTCAAATTGATTCTTCAAAATATTTAGTCAGCCAAGGGTTTTGTGCCTGTTCAAGAAAATCATCATCACCATCAGGTGGCACAGGTATAATTATATCCCACAACTACCCTTTTGATTCTTTTAAAATTATATATATTGACTCTAATCTTATCATAATAACACTCCATCATAAAAATATCACACTTAACCTAGTATTTGTCTATATACTACCAGGCCCTGTCATCATCTCCAGAATAATAAGCAACAATAAATTCAATGCTTACAGCAACACCAAATCCCATAATACTCCTGGAAGATTTCAACATGACCTACCAAACTTTTGTCACCAAATGGATCCATCAAATAACAATCCCACTTATGAGTTTTCTCCCATTAAACTCAATATCTTTTAATAACAATAGATATAAGTCACTTATTGATTTGTGTTTCTACTCACCACTGTTACATCATTATTTTAATCTTGAACTCTGTCCATCTATAATCTCAGATCATGCTGCCCAGTTCATCACCCTCGACCTAACAAAAATACAGAATACAACAATAGCCCTTCAAAAGACTATGCGAATACTTTTTCCAGCACAAACAACTGAATTCCTATATTCAGAAACATATATAATGCTCCAAAAACTTCAAAACATGTCACTCGATCCAGTACAAAAGTATATAGCATTCACCAATATACTTTCTTTCAACATCAATCATATTACTTGCAATTCAACACCCCCACCAGATTATTAGCTTTGGCAGATGAACTACATAAAAGAATAACCATTTCCAGACCAACTACAGATAATCAAACACAAATAAAAAAAACTTACAGAAATGTACAACAATACATGCAACACATTAAAGCAATATATAGCAAGAAAAAAGAAAAAATATACCTTACCCAACAACACCCTTGGACCAGAGCATACATATGGTGGGCACTGGGATACCCATCCACAGTCAGAGTGC
This sequence comes from Epiperipatus broadwayi, assembly GCA_028023455.1. Taxonomy (NCBI): domain Eukaryota; kingdom Metazoa; phylum Onychophora; class Udeonychophora; order Euonychophora; family Peripatidae; genus Epiperipatus; species Epiperipatus broadwayi. The sequence goes on from JAQFVV010012417.1 coordinate 9,301,926, forward strand.
CTATGGCACTTGAAATAGATGGCTCTATAACTGCTGGACATAACATGATAAACCCAATATATCAACACTTTAAAAAAAAACTGCAAAACAAAGAGTGTACATACCAAGTCAAGACATATTTGGAGACCCTGAAACAGACACACCAATAAAAACAACTGACATTGTCTTTCAACTTGCAACAATAACAAACACATGTCACCCAGGACCACAAGGAATTCCAAAATTTGTGTTCAAACATCTTAAGTCACTTCACAACCAAATACCTATGTGATTTAGCCAATTACATATTCCAAAAAATTTACAACGTACAAAAATGGTTCCATTTAATAAAAAACCAACAGCAATATCACCTTTATCTAATCTATGACCAATTTCAATGGGACCTTTAGAAATAAAAATTTTTGAAAGAGTAATAAAGGAGAAAATAGAACAACATATACTTCCTGTGTTATCATCAGCACAATATCCCAAAAAAGGATCATCCATTCGCCAGGGTGCCTTAATGTACAAAACAATAATCGAAGTAGTAAAAAAAAAAGAAAGAAATATGCACCAATTATAGTTCAACTAGACATTCAGGCTGACTCAGTGCCTATAGTCAAATTATTAGATGCACTGAAAAAAAAAAAACAATACCTCCATCCCTACTATATATAATAGCCAATCTGCTACTCAGCCATGAAATTCACATCACATTGAATGGGAAAAATTCACCAGCCTTCAGACCGAGTCAATCCATCCCACAAGGATCCCCTCAGTGCCTTGCTCTTTACAATATATATAAATCCTCTATTAATAGAGATACAGAAAAAATAAAAGGCATTCAAATCCCAAACACTGCTTTAAATATATCAAGCATAGCATATATGGATGATGTAACCATTTTCCTCCCCTCTAAAAAGAACCTCCCCATATTACAAGAGATAATCAAGAATTATACCTCAAATTTTAATTTAAAAATTAACACAAATAAAACTACTGCATGGTCAATATACACAGGCAATCACTGTACAGAGATGTTTAATGGTAAACCATCTGCTTTCCTTGGTTTCCCATTCTACCTTGGAACCAATGGAATGAGATAAAAAATTCAAAATAAATTAAAAAAAGATGCTGAAAAAATCACAGCCTCATTTGAAAAGTCATACCTGTCAATATACGCAAAGGTAGCACTATTTAATCAACTTATAATTACAAAAATTACCTACTACACACCTATAATCAAATTTGCAAAAACATTCATATCTAAAATCTCATCAATCTGTAACAAACTAATATGGAAGAGAAAGACAGTGGCAATCTCTTTAAAAAATCTGAGCAGACCACCACATAGCAATGGACTTGGACTCCATACAATCAATGTTTTTTACACACAGAAATCAGTAAATCTAATAACAGCAACCATAAAAAGATTTCCAGACCTGGAGTATGTAATTAGTATAATACCCACAGACAGACCACCCCCTTCATATGGATATCTATCCACACTGATTGAAGAACTCAAGCCAATATACAACAAAATATCACTCAATAATGACAACAAGTATACATACTGGGACATTTATAATATACTATACCCAAACCAGACACCTAATCTACATCCATCAGTTCTTGGGATAGACAACAGGCAACTACTGCAACAATTCAGAAAATGGTCATTAGAACCAACATTATTTGATTTTCTACTTAAGCTTAATCTTAATGCTCTACCCACAACACATTTCCTCAGATTTCATAGATTCTATACAAATATAGACTCCATGTGTGGGCTATGTCATAGAGAAGAAGAGACACAAGATCATTTTCTTCATTCCTGCAGTGCACTAGAAACAATACGTCGCACAATGTTTACCACATACAGAAAGGCTATCATTTCAATTGATGAAATAATAAATATATTCAAAAAAGGCAACATCCCTGCTATTCATGCAGCAACATATAGCCTTTATGCCTACTGGTTTACCAGATGAACTTTTTCACTTGCTAATAACCCTTGATGCCACCCAGCAACATATTCAATAAAACTAGAACTGTTCAGAAAAAGAGACAGCATCCTAGCTCAACCAGATGTGTTTGCAGCCACATGGTCACACTTGAAACAAAGATCCAGTCTATAAAATATAAAGTCCAATATGATAGATGATGACATTTTCAACATCAGCTTTTTTCCAACTTCAAAAAGATGCAAGCATAATCTGAACTAAATAGAAGACCAAATTTAAAAACAAGAAAGAAAGTATGCAGAATTGATAAAGACTTATATACTGAATGTTGTTGTAATTTGTTTTGCATTTGTAACAAATCAATATAGTACTAGATGTGACTCTGTAACTTTTTAGACTCAGTAAAGTTTTGCTTTGAAACATCATCATCATCATCATTTCCTGCCCCCAGGCCGGATGCCATGCCACATATTATGGGGAAACGAAAGCCACAATTAACACCAGGTTGGCTCAACATCGGTACACCTTCAATAGAGCCCAAACGAACAGCAGTACATCTTCTGCATTTTTTGAACATACTAAACAATCAGGGCACAATTTCATACCCGCTAACCCCGTTATTTTATGCTCAGAACCAAACGACTACAGGAGAAAGATAAAAGAGGCATTCTACATTAACAGAGACATCCATGCAATCAACAAAAGAGACACGTGCTTCGACATTTCGAAAAAATGGGCTACTTAACAGTAACTCATTTGAATATTCTCATTTACATATATCAAGTATATTTTCACGAAGGCTATGAGTATGAGGCACGGTTCCTCGAAAATGTTCAGCCAAATTTATTACTAACTATATTTTTTCTCTAATAATTTACAATTAAGTATTTTTCATTTTTACAAATAAGGAGAAATTAAAACCACATTTATTACATAATGAATAGAGGTCAAGAAAAACAGATCTTAAACTGCGGAATTTCGAAGATTAAATACGAACAGAGACTTTCTTTCTTCTCTAAATGCAAGGATTATAACGTCATACCCAACTCCTGTTTGGTGAAAATTAATAGAACAATTTACAATAATGTTAAAATTAGAAATGATTTGCAGAAACAACTTTTGGCACACATAACTCACGGATGCAGTGACGCTTTCAAAAAGCAAACAACTAGATGGAACAAAATGACAACGAACTACGTAATCCCCAGTGGATGCAAGATAAATTGCATAAACTGAGAGATTTCAAATATTAAATTTGAAAATAAAATACATTTCTTATCTATTAAACAAAATAAAAACCACCGCGGCATTAACATAGAGCGTTCGTTAATAAAACTTCAACTACTCCGCCATACGAAATCAAGAAAATATTATCGCTCGGACCTAAATATGTAGGAGGAAGTTGGACATCCCCTAAGCGCGAATTAATAGCAGACATCAACATCTCTCATTAATAACACACAAAGAGACGCTATTATCACAGACATAGCTAAATTACTAAATAACAATTTCTTGATAGAAAAGACGAAGCATGGAATAAAAGTGTATTAAATACTAAACAATATTTTAAAACACACAACATCATTTGTCTCAAAGAAGACAAAGGCAATCGCTTTGTTTTATTAAACAACACCGATTACAAAAATAAAATGCATGACCAAATTAAAGTATTAAAGTTGGTACATGATAACACTTTTAACATCAAAATCGACCGAGATAAATTTATTAATGGTGTGCTTCGAACTTTCAAGGACAAAGGGATCACTAAATCCGAGTATTACAGGATTTATCCTTCTGCCACTAGACCTCCCCGAATGTTTGCCAATTCAAAACAACATAAACCAGGCGAGCCGCTTAGATTAATGATGGATTTCGCTGGGTGCACTATTTCGATACAGCCAAATTGGTTAATCAATTGATCATAGATTACCTTAATTTTGGCTCATACACAATAAATTCATCTTTTCAATTCATTTCCAGAATTAAAAACGTTCAAATCTCTCACAACTCTGTTATGGCCACGATGGATGTGAAAGAATTATATGGATCAATCAATAGAAAAGCATCCATCCAAATTATACATGAAGAGTTGCTGCGAATATCTTGTCCTAACGAGAGAATTAAATTCATTATGGCTTTCTTGACATGGCTTGACTCCCATATTTTCACTCTTTTCGAAGATAAATGGTACACAATGCAAGATGGTTGGCCCATGGGCCTTCCTATCAGTGGCGTCTTATCCAGTATATACTTAAATAAATATGAACAATCCATTATTCCAAAATATTTCAACACTAACCCAGACTTCATATATATACGATATGTAGATGATATTTTCATTATAGCATCTAAAAATACTATTTTAAATATACAACGCGAATTACAAAGCACAACTAAACTATTTTTCCCTATCATATATGAAAACAATAACGAACTCAAATATCTTGATCTTTCCTTGTCAAGAGACCGCCACGCAATAGATTACAAAATGCTTGTTAAACCATTTGAAATCCGAAGCTGCATCCATCCTAATTCTAAATCACCCGCATCACACAAATTCGCAGGTCTTAAAGCATTTCTGTTTAGAAACCATCATTTGTGTAAATATGAAGCACATAGGAAGGAAAATGTAAACAATTACATTAAAGACCTACTAGCAGCACGATTCAAATACAAAACTATTAGGAAGAAAGTCATGAAATTTAACAGCACAATAGATGATAAATTGCCTCGCACCAATCTACCCAGAATAACGGTCCCCTACATCCCTAAAATATCCAATAAAGTAACGAAAACCTTAAGCAACAAATTCAGCATAATATTCAGAACTCCACCCAACACTAATAGGTTGATCAATAACTCCAAAGATTACATTGATCCAGCACTCACCCCACATGTGGTGTACTCCATTTCCTGCCCCCAGGCCGGATGCCATGCCACATATTATGGGGAAACGAAAGCCACAATTAACACCAGGTTGGCTCAACATTGGTACACCTTCAATAGAGCCCAAACGAACAGCAGTACATCTTCTGCATTTTTTGAACATACTAAACAATCAGGGCACAATTTCATACCCGCTAACCCCGTTATTTTATGCTCAGAACCAAACGACTACAGGAGAAAGATAAAAGAGGCATTCTACATTAACAGAGACATCCATGCAATCAACAGAAGAGACACGTGCTTCGACATTTCGAAAAAATGGGCTACTTAACAGTAACTCATTTGAATATTCTCATTTACATATATCAAGTACATTTTCACGAAGGCTATGAGTATGAGGCACGGTTCCTCGAAAACGTTCAGCCAAATTTATTACTAACTATATTTTTTCTCTAATAATTTACAATTAAGTATTTTTCATTTTTACAAATAAGGAGAAATTAAAACCACAATATTAATAATAATAATAATAATAATAATAATAATAATAATAATAATAATAATAATAACAATAACAACAACAACAACAACAACAATAATAATAATAATAATAATAATAATAATAATAATAATAATGATGATGATGATGATGATGATGATGATGATAATAATAATAATAATAATAATAATAATAATAATAATAATAATAATAATAATAATAATAATAATAATAATAATAATAATAATAATAATAATATGCTTTATTTCTCAATCAGATATAATGGAAAGAATATATAAGTAATCTTTAGGAATAATGTGCCAAATAAGTAATATTTCAAAGTATCAATTTCTGTGGATCATGCATGTATAATGAAAAATCAAATAAACAACATGCAGATAAATCACAACTCAACTAGAATATAAGTTTAAAAAACAGTTAACAAATTTATTTATAAATGAACAATAGTATACTCTTACAATAAATTTATAACATAATATAAAAAAAATATTTACAGAAGTAAAATAAGAATTGACACTATTTAACATTAAAAAAATATTTACAGTAAATTGTACAAATAATGACACGAAATAAATAAAATATCTTTCACTCTGGCCATTTCAAAAATAAAATAAAAACTTATGACAGTAATGACAATATATTATTCTCATTCAGTAAATATAATTTTCTATTATTTTGTATTGGGAACAGTAATAATAAATTTTCCAATTTTTAAGAAAACTTAATATTACACTTATGCTATTATAAAATATGTTTCTTATGATGTTTATGCATCAATATAAGTTTATATTCAAATATATTTTGTAGAATTCAACAAGTAAAATATTTAAAAAAAAGGTTATTTAAGACTTTCCTTGTGCTTTAGCAAAGTATCATCCTGATATTTGAATATCAGAAAATTTTAAATAAAAATATGAATAACTCCCTCTATAAAATATTAACTATTTATGCAAAATACTTAAGAGATAATTGCATAAATTTTGTAAGTTAAATGGGTTTGAATTATTTATAATAAAATTTAAAAAACTATCCATAAATTATATTGCTTGACATTTGTATTTCTTTCACCTTTATATTCTTACATTTAACATGTCGAAATCATTTACACTATTCTCACTTTCATTCCACTTTAATATCAATCATTTCTCTCTTATGTTATATACTGTGACAATAATCTCAACATCATTGTGAAAGAAATTCTATATACTTCATCTTGCCCTCTCACAAATGATCAACTTCAAAGAGTTTAGTCATTATTTTAGCAACTTATGGTCATAGACAGCAATTAAAGTGTAGGGTATGGAATAGTAACAAGAATGACTCCAATGAGTAAGGCAATATCATGGATACAGTGCAAATCATAATAATAGATCCTTATTTATCTGGCACCTAAGATTGAAGTCATGACTTTATTATAGAACTTATTGTCAATAAGAAAATGCAACTGTCCATGGAAAATGATATACAATCCTATGTTATCTGTATATTTTAATAACTTTAAAATATAGAAATGTAATTCATATACAATATTTTTCAACATATCCCTAACACCTAGGATTTCATATAAATATTACTCTCCTAACCACCATTCTATATCTTCCACGCTGAATAACTCACTTAACATAGTAAAATATACAATCATTCTAAAATAATTTCCAAAACAACAATATTAAAGAAACAACAAAGATCTAAATTCATATCAAGATGCTTTTTTAAGTTTCCAAGCACAAATGATCATGATAAAAATCATACATTTATATTATACATTTATTTATTTGTTATTATATAATTTAGAGATCAGTATTATGTCTTTCTCTGTATTTCACCAGATAATATTCACAAAGATAAAACATTAATAAATTAAAGATGTTATCTAATCTACACATATTCAAGCATTCACATTAAATAAATATTTTAAATATCTTTGGATGTTTTCAAAACATTTATCCACATTCATCAATTCTTTTGTAAAAAAATACATGCAATAATTTCTATCAACAGTGTAATTAACTAGGGTCAGCATTATTGAGTACACATGGTAACATAATGGATAAAATTAATCATAGAATTAAAAGTTAAATGAAGTGCTTTTAGTAGAAATATGATAATATAAAAAGAAAATATACCTATGTTCAATAAATTAAGGATTTGAAACTTGAATTCTTAATAGAAGAATAATACAGAAGCTTCAAAATATTCAATAAATTATGGACAGATGTATGTTAGGAGCAACAAGAAAGGATCAAAAATGAAATAAATACATAGGCGAGAGAATATATAGATATTACTGATATTGTTGAAAAAAATAAGAGGCTGAAGTGGAGTTGGACTGGACATTTTGCTATAAAAAGATGATTATAGATGGACAGTTGAAATTTTGAACGGAATCCCAAGAAATTGCAAAGTCTAGAAAAAGACAAGAAATGAGATAAATGGGTGAAGAAGTTTGCTAGTGTGTTGGAGGAGAAAGGCTAGAAATCTGAGAATTGGCTTAAACTTGGAGAGATCTTTATCATGCAGCAAATCTATCATGGTGTTAATAACTTTATATATCAAAGCTAAAGCCAAACTAAAGTATGTAAGATTATATTTATCAATTAGTTGAATTGTTAAATGTTTCTATAAAAATTAATCTTTGTTTCCACTTTTTCTAACCTGATCAATGACAGTTACTTTGAGAATTGAACCAGTTCCCTTTAAATCAATGACTTCTAAATTTAAGATGATTCTACAACCTACAATGCTGAAACATAACAGTCAGTCTTCTGATTTTCCAAATTTTCCCTTTTAAACACAAGGTTAATATGAAGTTTTCAAACATTATTAATTATCACAATAGATTGATTTATGAGTTTTTATTCTATTTACCTTTTTTTATCGACATCATTGTAGTTTTTTAATCAAATATATGTTCATTGGCATGAGTATGATCTGATTCTTTAGATAAATCCAATTTTTACTTTTACAATTTTTTTGATGATGTGGCTAGTTTACTAATACATGTCTTTCCATATCCATGTGATATGTTTTCAGCATTTCAAATTTACATTTATAAAAGTTAGAATTCCTTGTAGTGGGCTATGGATTTGTTAAGCTGTTTTGTTTTCTCATTTATTAAATATTTGTCTTGCAATCCTTGTCATGTATAGATATACCACAGAATCTATCTTTTTATATGTACTTCTGTTATATATTTAAGATTTTCTGCCTTTGATTAATTAGTCAAATTGATTAGAGGATTATTTTAAACACTGTTCAATTTCTGTCTTAACTTTCATTGCTCTGATAAGCAATATCTCAATAAAAGAGAGGAATAACGCCACTTAAATGTATTGTTTTGTATTCGTTTGCATATTATTTTTAGCAGCTTGAATGCATTTAGAAAAGTATAATTAGAGTTAAAATTATTCTAAAATCATTTACTAATTTAATTAGTTGTTGGAAATATTTTAACAAGTAAATAATATAGAATTTTGTTTCAAATACTGAAAGTTCAGAATATGTTTAATTGAATTGTTTAAATAATAAATCCAATGCACTGATTGTTAAATTACCATTTTAATATACATTAAAAAAAAATATGAGTTTCAGCAGTTATTAATAAGATACTTTCGGGAAAATGTTATAAATCTGAATAACTATTTTTAGATATTTTGTATATTGTGATGATTATTTTCTAAATATTCATCTTCATAATTAGAATAAAATTTTGAAATATTGTGTTGTTAATTAAGATCTTGCATTGTGTATGGTGTATATATGTGTGTTCCATAACTATGATGTGGGTTCGAATTTGAATTACATGAACCTTAAACTTTTCAAGCTACAACATGTTATGAATTTTTTCTATAAATAAATACAATATATTTTATGGATATGTTCTATTCATAAAAACGAAGATAAACTAAAATCTTTCACACACATACATTGAATAATTAATTATTGCATTTGAAAAATCTGAAGTGTTTAACTCCTACACAAATTAGAACATTTTGTGTTCAGATTAGATTGATTAATATTTATCTAAATGAAATAGGTTTCTAACTTATTAAAAACTGTATGGTTGACTAAATTTAATTATAGAAATATTTAATAAAATTTTAAATGAAAATTTGTCACAAAATTGCTTGTATATATTTATATACATACATTTCCATTGATTTTAACAAGTTAGCAATTATTTTGCTATTGATAATAAACTTCTAAGAAAAAAAAATATTTTATATATTTATTATATAAAACAAAAAAAAAAACCAACATCAAATAAAATATTAAAATCATTTATAAAGTTTCATAAAATATTAATGTTTATGGCTATAATAATTCATTTGCAATACATAACTGTAGAAATTAGAACATTTAACAAAAATTACATAAAATAATAAAAAGAAAAAAAATGTATATATACATAATGTTAATAATTTTACAGCATAAAATATTATATAGCTTATTTAGTGTGATGATTTTTCCAAGTTGCATATAACTAACATGAAAAATCTATAACAATAATATATATCTGCTAAGCACATAAAAATGAACCCATTTTTCATAGGTTTTCATTACCTGAATTAGTTTTTTAATATAAGATTATCAGCCACAGACAAAAATGAATTCACTTTTAGTTACTTACAATTAAACATTAATGCTGCAAGAATTTGAATATTATTTTTAATGACACTTGTGTGTATATGTAGTATTATTTCAAGAAGCTTCCATATAGTAAAAATATAATAGCTAAATAGCTGACATTTCAGTACAATAACAAATATTTTCCTTAGAGCTTGGTGAGATTTAAAATCATTATTTTTTCTCTTGTTATTTCTTTCTCATACACAAATTCTATTGATTGAGAAGTTTTATAAAAAATATTTTATTCTCCAATAACTTTTTTCAAATATTGTTTATTTTCTTCAATTCAACGCTTCTCATTTATATTATGAGGTCTTTTAAAAATGTCTATAGCTTTCCTTAGCAATCTTTGGTCATATTGTTCATTTTTTGCAGAATGTGTGTTTTATTAAAATTGACATCATGGTTAGTTAATTTTATGTGTGAATAAATGAGTGATGTATTGGATTTTTCTCTAACTGCCAAAACATGTTCTTCCTTTCTTACATTTATTCTATAATTTGTCTAACTAATGTACCATGTGAATAAACTCCACATGGAATTTCATATACACCATGACACTGTAAAAGAATTTTATCTTTTTGGCAAAAATTGAACAATATGACCAGAGACTAATAAAGAAAGCTATAGAGATTTTTAAAAGGCCCAAGTGCATAAATGAGAACTGTGATTTGAAGAAAATTAATGATATTTGGAAAATGCTGTTGGAGGATAAAATATTTTTAGAACTTTTCAACTAATAGAATTTGATTATGAGGAGACAATCACAAAAAAAAATAATGATTTTAAATCTTACCATACACATGCTTATAATTTGAGCAGGAAGAAGCTCTGATAAAAGTACTTGTTATTGTACTGAAATGTCAGCTATTTAGCCATTACATTTTTACTGCATGGAAGCTCTCAGAAATAATTTTAGCTAGATATGTATGTATATGTAACAAAGCAGTTTTTTACTTATTTTATATCATAAAGCTAAATGTCCTTTTAGCAATGAGCACCATAATCATAACTTTTATGTTATACAACAATACATGGCATGAAAGTTATCATTATGGTGCTCATCATCAAAGTTTTGTTACACAAGCATACATACATAGCTAAAGAATTACATAAATATATACATACATATTAATTTTATTATGTTAGCAATTAATTTGGTATTAATAACAAACTTTCAATAAAAAATTAAACTGTATTATACATATACACCTGGATCTCATTTTATGCAGTAGATAGGTTCCACAGAAACCCCACATTAAAAAAAATCACCCAAAAATAAACTTAACTTACCATGAAAGATGGGGGATAGGGTGAAGCAAAGCTACAACAAAAAATTACTTTAAAATTTGCATTAAAAAAATTAGAAAATAAACTATGACTAATAAAAAAATATCAAATATTTGAAAAAAATTGGTACAAGACAAACTTTTTTTAATTTTTTTTTTTATTAACTATAGTATTTAATTTGATATTTTTTTATACATATTTTTGACGATATGCGGTTCGTTTGTAAACTGGTAAGAAATCAGATTCGTCGATGTGATGTGATGTTGATTCTCCTTGAATGAAGTCAAGAATCTCTCAACATTTATGCCCAGAGAAACTTGTTAGCCACTTTATTTTCCATTCCCCACTCTAAGTTTTTTCATATTTTGCTTCATCCCATTTACACAATTAGTGCCAATTTCAGTCTTGTGCTGTGTTAATTGTTTTCTGTTGACAACTGATTTTTACTACTGAAATAAATTTTAAATGTTCACATTTTGTTTCTATATTTAAAAAAAATGACATCGCAATCAAAACAAAAAAATTATACATTATCATTAGAAATATTATTTTCAGTGTATAAAATCAATAAAATGTTCATTATTTATTTTAAAAATCTACATTATTTATTTCTGTTATACCTAACAAAATACATTTTAAAAGTTTAAAATTTTTGAATATTTATTGCGATATTTTTATATGTAAGTATAAATTATTATTATCATTTACTCATTAGTATAAGTAGGTTATTTATTCTAAGTACAGCTTCAGGCCATATTCACACTAGTTGCTAATATAACATTATATTTTTGAATATATATATATATATATATATTTCAAGTCAAAATAAATTATTAATAATTTAAATTTCTTGATATCTAATAAATCTAGTGAAATATGAAAAATATTAAGAAGAAACATGAATTGCATAACTTCAAAATTGCATTAAAATAATCTGCATAAAATGAGACCCAGGTATATATTAATAAATTAATGTAAGTATAAAATGCAAAATTGGCCATAAAGTTTCAAAAAGTATAAAATTTTATGGTTATAATTAATTGCATAATTAATTTGCAATATTCACATAATAAATAATTATTGTAAAAATAATTCTGCAGTATTATAATATAATGTATTTTAATTTAATCTAAATACTAAATTGTAAAATTGTTATTGATAAATAATAAAATCTAAAATGACTAAATATAAAGAAGTAAAACTGCTTAACAGTTTTCTGAAATCAAAAGTATCTGCCACAATCAAAAAAGAATATTACCTAGTAGATATTGGTGAAAAAATTATGTAGATAGGATTAAAATTGTATGTAATGGATTAGAAAGCAAAAACTAAGCTGAAAAACATATATCAGTTACAGTTTATAGAATTACATGTGTTTGCAAAATAGATAAAAACCCGAGTGAAATTTAAGTTCAAAGCTAATCTTTTAAGTACATTGACCAAAAGCAAGTTAAATAATTAAGCAATATAATGCTTTTACCAAATAATATTTGATCATTATTATTGAATGTCAATAATTAATATAATTTATTGTAGCTTATAGTTATACATTAACTATTTCCATACATCTAGTTGAAATCGTTAAAAGTTTTTAAACAAATTCAATTTTTTATCTATACTTATATTCAGTTGTTATTAATAAATACACATCTTAAATAGAACAGAAAATTTCAAGTGGTATTATTCACTTCTATTCTTCAGATGTTGCTAGATTGACCACTGACAATCTATTATGAGAAATGAATAGATGAACTATAGATTTAGAAATATGATTAAGTTACTTTATTGAATTTATTGTAGCATTTTAATGTTTGAAGCTTTGATAAACTTTTTGGTTATTGCTAATATCCAAATCTATATACGTAATATTTATTGAAACTTTTAAGCTAGTATAGAAAGTTTTTGTAAATAATTAATATGGATTGGGAATGGGGGGGGGGGGAATATTTAATAATGAATTAAGTTAAAGTAGGAATTTAATCTTTTTTTTTTAATGTTTTTTTTAGATTGCATTGCTTGCCCTAAATTATGCATTTGTTTTTGGATGTATTGATACATTAAATTATTTTTAAAATGTTGTGAATAGATGACATCCCTCCCCCTCCGAAGCACTATTTTTAATCCTTTAAATGAAACACAATTGTTTTTTTTTAGTTTTTGTGATTTTTTTCATAACTTTGTAGGTTATAAATATTTCTTTTTTAATTAATTGCAGATCAGCATAATCCTGCATTCTGAATTACAATTTGTCTTTTATTTTTTATATTCACAAGCTTTAAGAATTCAATTTTGCACATGCAAAATAAACAAAATTATTTTACTAATGGTATCGCAATAATTTGTTACTATAGTAAATATATATAAATTAGAATTCATAATTTTTTGAACAGATATCTTGTTTCAATGTAATTCTTTTTTTAAAAAAATAATAATATAATTGATAAAATATATAGTTCACCAAAAAATTAATATTCCAATATGTAAACTACTGAATTGTAATTTATTTATTTAAACAAAAATTAATAATTATATCATAAGTTATTCAAAAGATCATGTGACCTTTGGGCACCCAAGAAATAGATTTGTTACAATAATTCCATTTGGTCAACGAAACTGAATTCTGTTTTTACTTTCTTCAACTTGAAACAATCTAGGAATCTTTAGATCTTGAGTTTACTATTGCGCCAAATTACAGGGTCATTGGTTTAAATTAGAGCACTACTGGACTATTTAAAATATCTCTTTATATTTTATAATTTAATTATTTATATATATATATAATAAATGTGTGCATCTTTTATTTTCATTTATGATGCAATAGATTTTATTTTAATAATTGAAGTTAAGAATATTTTATAACAACAATAATTAAAAAATTAAACTTAAATAAATAATTAAACTAAGAAGTTAACATAATTGCAATATTTATTTATTTTTTAATATTCTAATTATTTTAATATGTCCACAAATAAATTCATAGTTATTAAATATCTTACGTTTACAATATATAAATTTATTCATGTTAAAAGTAAATTGGAATACATTATTATATTTTACAAGTTATTATTCTTAAAAAAAAAAAATTTTAACAACCATGTGAACAATACTCACTCGCCTGTATTAATAGTCAATTAACATATGATTTTTTAAAATCCATTAATACAAACTCTCTTATTATATGATTTTATTATTTGCATACAATAATATATTGCCATTGCATTTTCAATATCTAAGTATTGTATATCCAAAGCCTTAAGATGTTTTCACCTTTTATAAATGTTTTATAAAACATGCCAAATGCAGATTTATGGTTAAAGAGTCTTTAAATTTGGATGCTATGATCGAGCAATGACTATCAACAATGGTGGTTGCTATTAGTTTCTTCACAGAAATCAATATATTATCTTGTGTTCCAGATTAACTCTCACAATGAATTGTATTTCAATACATTTAGTATTTAATTAGTAGGTAAAACATAGCTAACTAATTTATTTATCTGTTTCAGATTTGTTAAGTACAATTTACTACTTTATTTCTATTTATACAATTATTTTTTTTATTTTTCTGTATCCTAATTACATTCTTCACCAAAAAAACAAATACTCCAAATACTTGATCTTAGTCAAACCACTATGAAAGGTGTTTTTAAACCATATATATATATATATTCTAACTTAATAGCAGTGAGTTAACTTTCAGTGACTTCTTGCAAAATCATAGTGGAAAATTAATCAACTAACAACTCTGGGGGTAGGCTGAATATAGTGTTCATAAAATATGAAATTATAGCAATAAGAAATGTAAAGTATAAAATTCAAATGACCTATTTTTTTAACAAAGGAAGGACTCTTGCATCCCTTTGTCAAAAAAATGGAACATCTGACTTTTATAATTTACATTTCTCATTGCAATAATTTGCATATTTTATAAATTATATATTCAGTCTGCTCCCAGCATTGTTAGTTAATTAATTTTGCTTAACGATTCTGGCAAGAAGTCATCGAAGGTTAACTCAATGCTATTAAGTTCGAATATATATCTTTTCATAATGGCTTGACTCAGCTCAAGTTTTTGGAGTATTTCATTAAAAGATTAAAAGAGTATAAAGTTAAATAAAAAACAAATAGAAAAAAAAAGTCATTTATTGGATAATAAAGATTATATGTTTCTAATTATTAATTATATATATATATATTATTAACATACAAAGACTTTACAATTAACTAAGACTTTATCTTATCTTGCTTAATAAATTGAATATCTTTTACTCATTAAAATAAATAATATAAAGTCTTCAAAGCAAAGAACATGACTAGCTTTCTCATTTTTTTTCTTTGTTTAGCGGGATGATTCACAAATTGCCTTTTTATTAGGATCAACATGTTAGTTAATTCGTAGAAAATTAAAGTCTCATTTAAAGAATTCTGATAGAATTAAAGCTGAAACCTAATGAAAAATAAGAAACCTTGATTTGAGATTTCAAATGAATAATTTTATTCCGTGATGTGAATTTTAATTTAGTTCTTTAAAAATGTTCGCTTTCAAATTGAAGTTATTTTTAAAATTATCAAGCAAAAAATCCATTTATACTATATTTCTGTTTATATATATATATATGATTTATCAAAGGTTGATAGGACTTATATACAAGTAGACCATTTTTTAAGTCTTATCTGCTTAAATATACATAACTATTTCTTTCTTTAAATTCGTCAATCAACTTCTTTTTTTCAAATTACTTTTTATCCTTCACAATTATTTTACTATATATCATATTATTAATTTAAATATGTTTTCCACTTACTCAATAATATTTTTTTGTCTTTTTTTTTCAGTTACCATTTATGTATTTCTACAAATCTATATTTTTAAAGCTTATAATCTTTTTTCTTCTTATTCAAGATTTTAATTATATAAAGCTATAATTTAAAGAAAACAATTACTAGTATTCTTCACATTTCTTATTTTAAATGTCTTCAAAATAATCTCATACCTTTATTAGCAAGTCTATTTGTAGTCATTGCTATCTTCGTTCTATTTTTTTATCTATATACATTATTGATTATTCAATTCACTAAATAATTTCTGTGTACATATTTAAGTACTTCAAATCCTAACTTACCTGATATACCAAGAACTCTGGTTAAATCCAAATATAATGACAGAGAATGGTCGGGAACATTTTACATTGAATAATAGTTTAAGATTAGGAATAATACAAAATATTATATAAACAATACTGAATAATGTTAATTTAATTTGTCCCATATATAAAACTTTTATGATCTTTCAAATTTTTCATGAAAAATCAACCAATTCTTACTGGATATATATTTTTAGAGTAACGCATACTTTTATGTGGCTAGAACCTGTTGACATTCCAACCAATATAGATTATGTCGACTTACCTTTAAACTAAAAATGGTATTGTTTTAGCTTAATTTTTTAGATATTGTTTAATGTTAGGCATACATATTTTATATGTTTGAAAGTTGGAAGACCACAACTTCCTAAATATATTTTGCATGAAAAAAATATTTTCTGTAAATAATTATATATATATATATATATTAATTAAAAAATTTTCATGAACACTATAGTTATAAATACTGAAAGTATAATAAGAATTTTAGCTATTATGTAATTTGGCAATCATTTTATCAAAATTGGGAATTGCAAACTGAAATCATGCCATTTAGTAATAGAATTTTTGTTGATTTATCTTTAAACTAAAAGTAAAAAGTCTTTTAGCTTAGTACTTTTACATCATCCATATGTACTTGTTATGAGTTAAAACTGAAAAGTCATAACTTTATAAAATATTTTTACTAATAAAAATGTCTCTCCCTTAAAATGTTAGATTTATTAATTAGAATATTTTTATGAATTTTAAACATGTAAATTTATTGTTTTTATTTATCCTCTAGTTATGAATAATATACTATTTTAATGATTAAACATTAATTGATTAATTGCATTATGAATTTCATTTATTTGAAAACATTTAAATTTCTCCTGGTTTTAAATCCCATGTAATAGTTATGATGACTACTAATACTAGGCATTATATCATATGATTGACCTGACTTTTTACAATAAAACCATAGTGACATTTATTTCTTCTATTAAAACAATTTTTTAATTAAAATTAATCCATTAATTTCTTTAATAATAAATTGAAGCTAATATTTCTTCAAAAATTCATTTAATTTCATAGTTAAAATATTGATGGTTTACCATGATTTTACACAATGATTGTAGGGAGATTCTGTTACTTCATTCAGAATGTATGTATGGATGTTATCACTTATATTTTCGATTAGGTGAAACTTTTTTTGACAGTTCTTTGATCACTCACAGCTTTAGATTCTGATTTGTAAGTATATTCTTGACAAATAAATTTATTACTTTTATCCAAAGTACCATTTAAAACTTATCAGCAACTACAAATTCAGATTTTGTTTTACTTTTTGACATTATTCACTGTAATATAAAATATTGATCTTTTTAGTACTTATAGAGTATTAATTAAAAAAAGTTGTATTTTAAAAAGGAAAATTGATGATTAGTAAAAATCAGTCTTTTTAGTAATGTAAAGATTACCTCTATAATAGGATAAAGATTTTATTTACAGTGAAATAATGAATTGCAAAATTTCCACAAAGTATTTTCCAAACTTGTTGTTGTTGATTACCACTACAATTATTTTGATGATATATATTAGGGTAAATTCAATCTATAGCACCAAATACATTAGTTTTTCACAAAATGTAAATTTTATATTACTACTACAAAATTATTCTGAAAGTAATATACTGACCTATATATAAATTACATATGTATATACATGAATATAAAACAGATAATGTTAGAATCTTTGTTGAAACTATTTCTTAATTCAAACCCACATGTATTAAAAAAATATCAAGAATGTAATTAAAACATATATTTTAAGTTGATTGAGTAATTAAGGAAATGACAAATTACTTTGTTTTGAATTGATATTTCAATTTTTGCATTAATTGCTGTTATATAATTATTTTTTTTAAATTTTCAGTTATTATGTTTTTGAGTTAATTATAATTCTCTGTCTCTTGTACATTTTTATTCAGAAATGCTATTACTGTTTGTACAAGGTTTTATATTTGTACATCATTTTCAAATAAATTAAATGTTTATTTGTAATTATATTTATGTGTTTGTTTTCAAGACTTTTTGCAAATAGTTTAAATAAATGTCTATTTTCAATTTTCTAATTTTAATAAATTTTCAGATAACTTTTGTGTGTATATATATATATTATTATTATTATTATTATTATTATTATTATTATTATTATTATTATTATTATTATTATTATTATTATTATTATTATTATTATTATTATTATTATTATTATTATTATTATTATTATTATTATTATTAAAATATGGATAAAATAAATATTAAACAAAATTAAATCTTGTTATAATTGTCAATAAAATAGATTGACCTTTTGTTAATATTAAAACAGAAACACTGATTTTATTACAGTTGGCTTTAATTAAAAATGAGCTTCTTATAAAATGAAGAACGTCCAACAGTTCTATCCTTGAGGAAATTGAGATTAAAATTATTAAGAAAAAAATATTGAAATCTAAGCTATAAACACTTGATCTGTCGCTGCATTTAAATTAATGACTTTTATATCAACTTACAAATGATCTCATATATTTTTATACATTTATAAAATAGTTGATAATTTTTTTATACATCATAAATTGTTTTTACAAAATATTTGGATATCAATAAAATTTCTTACTTATTTCTAATCATAAAATTGCTTTTCTATTATCATTTTATTCTTGAAACTATTTTTGAATTTATTTAAACTGAGCAGTGATTATATATATGTGTGTGTATGGAAGATGATAATCTGGACGAACTGATGAATGCTGGTTTAGCATGAAAATGTGTATTGAAATTATTTATCATTTCTACATGCGTGTGGTCATGTATATCAGTTGTATGAGATACTGTGGATAGTTGGTGGGTACTTGAAAGTCTGAGTTCAAATCCCCTATATTTACAATTTAGCTTCATGTTTGTTACATGACAGTAATAAATTAATGGTAATTTATTATATTTTAATAATAAAGTTACCAAAGTTTTTTTATATTATTGGGTTATCTCATCATCACCATCTTCATTGATATCTATTAATAAACTACAATGTCAATTCTAACTCCAGAAGAAAAAAAAAATATCAAAGAAGAAAAAGCTAAAGATAAGTTTTACAATGATCACACAAATAAATTTGTAAAAGACAGATATTTTCATGTATATCATATGCTTTTGACAATTTTTTCTGCATCAAGCTTTATTTTTTAACATTCTCTATTGCATTCAATCTTTAATTATATTTTTAATGAAAATACTTGAATTTTTTTAGAATATTTTTGGAATATGTTTACCAAAATAAATGAAGTTTGCCTTTAGTATAAAAAATCATAGTCACATTTTTAATAAAATTCCTTTTCTTTACTTCATATTTCCAATCCAAGAAAGATAAGCCTTTATAACAGTAGATCCAATAGTATCAAAACATTCTGATTAATCTTCTGATCTTGCTATTGTAATTTTAGAATCTTATACAACACTTTTAAATATTTTTTATCTAGTATGTTTACATTCGATCTATATAAGTCCCAATTATATAATAAATTGCCCAAAGTAAGATCCCTTAATTAAACTAATTTAGTTACAATAGTTCTATCATTGTGATGAAATCTATATCTTCTAATTTATTTAATTCAACAGCAGAAATCCTTGAAATGTGTTTTGTACCATCCAAATCTGTTTTTCTATTAATTTTTTTAAATATTTAAAATAATTAACATGTTCAAGTTGATAATCATCCAAAATAAAAATTTAAGATTATATATATATGTTGATATGAAGATTTTCATGGGTTGCATATATAAAAGACATATTTTGTGGGTTCATCCATGTTAAAAAATTTAAATATTGATATGCCGACATTTTGACTTGATCACACAAGTCATCTATTGGGTGATAAAAGGTAGAAAGATGGTTGTAGAGGCACTACAATCACTGATTTAAATAAAATATTAAAGTTCCACCAATAGCAAAGATGTTAAATTAAGAATGTTTTTTTAAAAAAATTTTCCAAATAGAAGGAAGTTTGCATGTATCAGATTGTATCAACATGCAAATTTCCTCCTATTTGAAAGATTTTTTAAAAAAACATTTTTAAATTAACATTTTTGCTATTGGTGGAACTTTAATTTTTTTTCAAATCAATGATTATAGTACCTCTACAACCGCCTTTAAACCTTTTATTATCCAGTAGATGACTTGTGTGATCAAGTTGAAATGTCGGTATATCAATATTTCATTTTTTTAACATGGATGAACCTGCAAAATATGTCTTATGTATATATATGAAAAACAAAAATGCAAGTTAAAAAACTTGCTAACGCTTGTATTTATGTCCACAGATGGCGTTCTACCAAAAACACCGATCAAGCATATGTTTTGTTTACATAAACGTCAGAGTAGTATTCACTATCCCTAACTATAATTCCACTTTCAGATCATGATTTCAAGCTATTTGCTATCATCAGTGAAAGACAGGAATAAAGAAACTAGATCTAAACACAAACTCTGAGCGTTTATGAAATAATTTCTATTCAGCTTGCAAGTGTGAATTTTTTAGACACGTAATGTCTTCAAACTCAGTATAGCAAACCAGATAGCTATATGGGTCTGATCTCAGTTCAGCATCACCACATAGTAGAAGCCTCTGCAATCTATATCATTGCAAGAAAGACCTCAAAGGTACATTTATGAAAAACAAAAATGCAAGTTAAAAAAACTTGCTAACACTTGTATTTATGTCCACAGGTGGCATTCTACCAAAAACACCAATCAAGCGTATGTTTTGTTTACATAAACGTCAGAGTAGTATTCACTATCCCTAACTATAATTCCACTTTCATATCATGATTTCAAGATATTTGCTATCATCAGTGAAAGACAGGAATAAAGAAACTAGATCTAAACACAAACTCTGAGCATTTATGAAACAATTTCTATTCAGCTTGCAAGCGTGAATTTTTTAGACACGTAATGTCTTCAAACTCAGCATAGCAAACCAGATAGCTATATGGGTCTGATCTCAGTTCAGCATCACCACATAGTAGAAGCCTCTGCAATCTATATCATTGCAAGAAAGACCTCAAAGGTACATTTATGAAAAACAAAAATGCAAGTTAAAAAACTTGCTAACGCTTGTATTTATGTCCACAGATGGCATTCTACCAAAAACACCGATCAAGCGTATGTTTTGTTTACATAAACGTCAGAGTAGTATTCACTATCTCTAACTATAATTCCACTTTC
The DNA here is from genome assembly GCA_028023455.1 of Epiperipatus broadwayi. Taxonomy (NCBI): domain Eukaryota; kingdom Metazoa; phylum Onychophora; class Udeonychophora; order Euonychophora; family Peripatidae; genus Epiperipatus; species Epiperipatus broadwayi. The sequence goes on from JAQFVV010012417.1 coordinate 9,323,598, forward strand.
AGATCATGATTTCAAGCTATTTGCTATCATCAGTGAAAGACAGGAATAAAGAAACTAGATCTAAACACAAACTCTGAGCGTTTATGAAACAATTTCTATTCAGCTTGCAAGCGTGAATTTTTTAGACACGTAATGTCTTCAAACTCAGCATAGCAAACCAGATAGCTATATGGGTCTGATCTCAGTTCAGCATCACCACATAGTAGAAGCCTCTGCAATCTATATCATTGCAAGAAAGACCTCAAAGGTACATTTATGAAAAACAAAAATGCAAGTTAAAAAACTTGCTAATGCTTGTATTTATGTTCACAGATGGCGTTCTACCAAAAACACCGATCAAGCGTATGTTTTGTTTTTGGTAGAATGCCATCTGTGGACATAAATACAAGCGTTAGCAAGTTTTTTAACTTGCATTTTTGTTTTTCATAAATGTACCTTTGAGGTCTTTCTTGCAATGATATAGATTGCAGAGGCTTCTACTATGTGGTGATGCTGAACTGAGATCAGACCCATATAGCTATCTGGTTTGCTATGCTGAGTTTGAAGACATTACGTGTCTAAAAAATTCACGCTTGCAAGCTGAATAGAAATTGTTTCATAAACGCTCAGAGTTTGTGTTTAGATCTAGTTTCTTTATTCCTGTCTTTCACTGATGATAGCAAATAGCTTGAAATCATGATCTGAAAGTGGAATTATAGTTAGGGATAGTGAATACTACTCTGACGTTTATGTAAACAAAACATACGCTTGATCGGTGTTTTTGGTAGAACGCCATCTGTGGATATATATATATATATATATATGAGTTTTTCAACATCAACTACTAAACCAGAGTGTCATCTAATATAAACATGAGCAATTAGTGATTACCAAATACAAATAAAATTCCTATTTTTAATATTCCATCCAATTTTGAATCCCAGAATTCATTGATAAAGGCAAAAATCAAAGTAATTACTGATTGCTCAGACTTGGAATGCATGGTATTAGACTGGAGATCTGCTTTTATAATTATTTTTATGAGATAATACTTAACAGTTGTCTATATGAACTAGCATTATCATTATACCTTATAAGGCTATGTAAACCAATTCTTTGTCTGAATCCAGTGAATCATATTTCTGGAAATAAACTTTTTCATAGAAGCAGCAAAAAATTTCTTTTCATGCATGATTATTTTATTGTTATTATCACCTATGTCTGCTTTTTATTAATCAGATTAGCAAAAGTTTTGATTTACCCCATGATATTATAATGTAAGTAGCTTATCTAGAAATTTATTTCACTTTCTGTGCATGCTTTTTTAATTGTCCCAGATCATTTATTTAACCATACTGCATTCAGAAATTAAACCACTGACCATTTTATAGCTTTCTCTTTTAAAAATAATATTTTTTGTCACCTTAATACTGATCATTTTTTTACTCCATTTTTCTAAAACATGATGAAAATTAATATTTGCACATGTACAAAAAATGCAATAAAGAACAGATAGCTGAAGAAAACTGAACACAAATAAGATCATAAACATGATAAAAATGGCTGATGCTTTACTTAATAATTAAAATGCTCTCAAAAGTTTTTTTGCAAAGGGTTGCTATATCAGACGTTAGACCTCTTTATAACATATACTACTTTACCCAATGACAAGTTAGTGATTCCATAATTAGTACTTAGATATTTGCTATTTTTATCATAATTTGACTTTGAAATTATTTCTTTTTATAAATGTGGATGAAAAGAATTTTTAAAACAAAATAAGATCATAAAACATGATAATGATGTCTGACACTTTACTGAAAGCTGATATGTTTGCCTTTTTTTTCTATCTGTAGTTTTTATATGAACTAATAGCATTTATTGGGTATTTACCATTTAAATACATAGTATTTGTTTGATTAAACAACTTCATATTTGATACTTAGATTTCTGCCTATTTTAATTATAGTTTTGCTTTACAATTATTGCTTTTGTAAAGTCAACATTAATCATTTTTCAAATTCTGCTTTTATGGCTCATGGCAAAAATTATTACAGTATATAAAACTAGAAAGAATGCTTTTAAAAACATATGTATAATATTTTCAGTACCAGAGATAAAAAAAGCAAGTGTATTAAATATGCTGACTAAGCTATATATGATAGAGATCACTGACATTTTTGTAATAATTGTAAGTATTTGCATTTGTTGTCCAAATTTTAATTTAATGAATAAGTAGTATTCATTAAAATTTTTTATCACTTTATAAACTTTCATTATACCAGACTTTATTACATATTGTGTATTATATGAATTATTATAATTATTAATATTATTAACTTTGTAATATATATATATATATAATTATTCAAAACAATACAATATTATTAACTTTGTAATATATATATATATATAATTATTCAAAACAATACAATAATTAATACAGTAACAATATTTTAAACAAATATTTTAAACAAATGATGTATTATATTTTATTGATAAAAATATATATGCTATATTTAATGAAAATTATTATAAAATGGATTACGGATGGCCTATGGGACTTCCTGTAGTTTCACAAATATGTAGTTTTGTGGTATCAAGATATGAAGATATAATTCTTAATACTAATATATATTGCCAAGGTATTAAAATTTATTACAGGTATGTTGATGATGTTTTCGTTTGTGGAAGTTTAGATATTATAAATGTATTATTCAATGAAATAAATAGTTTAGAAGATTTAAAATGGAGTAAATCTTTTGAAGAAAAAAAGTCAATTCAGTATTTAGATATTAAAGTTACACGTAATAAAAATAAATTAGATTATTGTATGGTAATAAAAGATATTGAAAAAAGAGGATATATTCCTTGGTATTCAAATGTGCCAATTGCACATAAATTATCCAGTTTAAAATCATTTTTATTTAGGAATAATAAATTATGTAAATATAATTCTGATAAAATAAGTAACATAAATGTATTTATTATGGATTTGTTAAATGTTGGATATGATCATAAATTAATTTATAATATTGTTACTAAGTTTAATAATAATAGAAATATTTTAGATGCTATAGATATTGATAAAATAAAATATACTTGGATATCAATACCATTTATTTGTAATGAACAGGTTAAATTTATAAAACAGATATATAAAAATATATGTCGAGTTGCATTTTATACTACTCCTAATTTAAATAGATTAATAAATAATTCAAAAAATAGGTGTGGTATTTTAAATCAAAGTTGTGCAATATATAAATGGCTATGTTTTTGTGGAAAGGCATATATTGGGGAATCTCGATGTACATTGGAGAAAAGATCAAGGGAGCATTTGTTATTATATAAACGAGTGCAAAAATCAAGACAAGAGAATGTTAGAAATGATGATGTATCACCATCAGTATTTTTTGATCATAATGTAACATGTAATTATGGTTTTGATTTTGATTTTAATAAAGTTAAAATTCTGTGTATTGAAAGAAATAATAATAAACGCAAAATTAAAGAAGCTATGTTAATAAAAAGTGAAAAGCAACAGTTTATAAATAGACAGACAGCCAATATAAAAATTAATGAATTGTGGGAAAATTGATGTATGACGTATTGCTTTTGTTTACATTTGTAACGGTTTTTTCTAATACAATTTGAGTCTAGTTGACAACGACTACATAGATAGTTGAAAGTACTTCTATTAAATTGGTATATATTTGTTTAAAATATTGTTACTGTATTAATTATTGTATTGTTTTGAATAATTATATATATTTTATTATAATTGGAATACAGACATTGATTAATAATTTATATATATATATATATATTGAAGCTGGAAATATAGTACATATTTCTGCTTCACCTAGTGCCAATGTCATCAGCACTAGTATGGGTTTAAACCCAATCTTATATTAACTGATACCCATCTCATAATAGGTGGAAGTATATTTTTAATATTATAATCTTTTATATTTCATTAATTTTATTTTATAATTAAAACTAACCTTTTATGATAGTTTATTTATTTTGTATTTGTAAAAAATGTATATTGTGTTTACTTTGTTAAATTGAATTGAACCCTGGATATCTATAAAATGTTACAAATATTTTAAATTCTTTTATTAAAATTCACTTTTCTTCAATTAATCAGTTGGTAACATTTTATATTTATATTTTAATCAATGTACATTTGAGAATCAATTATTTAAACAATGTAAGATTTGTATGAAATGTTTTGTAAATTTCTACTTAGATTTATGGCAAATATCAGTTTGAAAGTCATTGTACCAAATTCCTAAAATTTTTTTGAATAAAAGTTACATTTTTGTTAATCTAAACCTTAATTAAACAGGCTTGTTAATACAATGACTGATAAACTTAATATGCTTGTTGTTGTTTTTTAATTAGCAAATCAACCCTTGGGGCATGTTCATGCAGAATTATAATTTCTTTTAGCAAAGCAGGCACCAATCTCAGAGAAACATTTAGAATGATTGCAATTGGCAGTTGTCACTGTAGATTCTATCCTATAGATAAAGCCAGATCACATAAATAGGGGATCTTTGATAATTGAGAAGAATTATTGAGTTTACTGAAGAGAAGTGATTAATCTCTCTCTCTCTCTCTCTCTCTCTCTCTATATATATATATATATATATATATATATATAGAGAGAGAGAGAGAGCATAATATATATAAATATATATATATTGTGCCATTACAATTTAGTCACTAGCTAAATTTATAGTAATGTGCATGTAGAAAAGGTAAACCAAAAATCATCATCACATTTTTATATAACCATAAAAGAAGCTGTAGGGCATCCAAGTTCAAACCCTACCAGATCAAAATCTTAAACGCTTTAGACAGAAAGAGTGGGACAACAATTATATGCTTTACTTGTTTGTGTGTTAATAAATCTCAAAAAGAGCAGCACACACATTTAATATTTAAAATTTTAATTTTTCTTTAAAAAGCAAAGTTATAATGCATACGTATAGGCAATGTATGTGTAAACTATTTAATTGTTTTATATTTCAAATATTCAACATTTTAACTTTCTTTAAAACTAACCTATGCTTGATCAATTCTAATATCTTATTCTATACTTCTATTTTCTTTTCTATAATTGTAATTGGGATTTAAAAGTTACAGATTTAATTAAATAATAGGGTTATAATTACTAAGCTAGCAATTATATTATTTAATGTTAGTTTATGAATGATTTGAAATAATGAAGGATGTGTGTACATTACATACAGAAATTTACATTTATTAAATATTGAAAGAAAAGGAAGGATTAAATCTGTCAAATTATTTTTTTTGTACAATTTTATGTTAAAAGAGGAAATCTGTTTAATCAGATATCTATCTTTGTAGCAATTTTGTTTTTGTAAATGATTGTTTTTCACTTTGGGAGCTTATAATGGGTGGGAACTCTAATTTTGAAATTGTCTTATCTTAAGATCTAAAGAAGGAAGCTCAAAAATTTGAAATGTTACCTAGATGTAAAAAAAAAAAAAGAAAGGAAATAAGGATTAAGTCTATTTTTTTTTTTAAAAAACAAAAGTGTCTGGAAAAAGGATTAAACTTTTCAGTTGAAAAATAATTTAGTTGAAAATAAATTAGAGATCTAATTAAAACGAATTTGTCCAAAAATAGCAAGTGACGCTATCTCTGATTGGTTAAGTTAGCTAAAAATTGGATATAAAAAGCTGTCTGGAATTATTATTATTATTGTGATTATGATTCAGATTATTAGACTATTAAATTGAATGTTGAAAATATAAGAAATGGCTGGCTAGAAAAATTATATGTATGTCCCATCTTTTCCGGACCATCTGGGGAAGCTGCACATCATATAGGAAAGAAAAGATGTTGTGTCTAAAATAATATTCTACACCTTTCAACTGACCAGAGAAATAAGATGTTTTTAATAGAAGGAAGAAAGCATTCACCTGCATTCGATAAAAGATGAATTAATCTACTGATAAATATTAATCATCAAGTCCAATTAATTGTTCCAACAACTGATTTTAAACTCAAGAAAATTTATAAATGTGAAAACAACCGCTGTATTTCATCCACTAAAAGAATCATGCTTGACAGGAAGAGAAGAAAAATTAATATAATGATTTCCAAATTGTCCACTAAAGCAAATAACCTCAATAGAGTCATCATCATCAAATAGTTATACACCTCAAGAAAGAGATTGTTCCCACGTAAAATGGAAATGGTAGCTGCAGAAATATAGACATTATACAAGACAAGTTTGAACCCTTGGAAATTCGCCACAAACAAAAGATCGGTAATATGACTTTTTATATCTATTTTCTTTATGATATCAGAGTCTTAATAAACATTTTAGCAATAAAGTGGTATATTTTATTTAAAGAACTTTTAAAGACTATTCAGATCGATTAAAAACAAGAATGTCTTACTAATAATAACTTTGAGCTTCATAAATGATCTTGAATGTATCAAAATTATTTGTTTATTAATTTTACAGTTATGAAAAATATTAATGTGTAAAACAATTTTTTTTATGGTATTATGATTTTAGTTTTAACTAATATATTATTATTATTTTGGTTTTAAATAATATTTTATTATGGGATAAAACACGCACATACATAATGATATTTTTATATGTGTATAATTGCGAGTGAATGTGAAGTAACAAGTAGTATTAGAATATTAGATTATTTTGTTTCAAGTTAAGTATAGCATTTCAGAGGTAAAAGAGAGGGGGAGAAAATAATTTAAAACTTGTTTTTAAAACTTGCTCTTTCAATTCTATTAACATTTTTTTAACATTCTACTTACATATTAGATTTATAAAGTATGTGTGCTAATGAGCAGATAATATTTTGTTTCTTGAAATACTTTTCTCATGGAGTGAAAATCATGGTCAATGTGACATCCAACTTAATAAAATATACATTTGAAGGGAAAGGGGGAAGAACTTGAAATTAATCTGAGGATTGTTATATAATCAATTAGTATCATTATGCAGCAAAACTCTCCATATAGTAGTACCATCTTGTGCTAACAAGAGCAATCAATGGATGCCAGAAGGCTTGTGCATAAAATCCCTATCTAGTGCCTACTCATCCAATATCCCCAGACTAGTTTCTGGCTTGTGGCCTTCATCAGTGAGGAGCCTTGGATCTGAGAGCACTGCATCTAGATCTTAGGATCTAATGCAACCCTCTAGCACCCACCTTTTATCTCTACTTAACTACAAAACTATGAGAATGAAATTGAAAACACTAATAATATTTTCAACCTAAGCTCAATAGCTTATATAGTCATATGGGTCTGAACTCAGTTCAGTACCCATACATTTTGGTGTCTTTGGCTCTTTTACAACCATAGCCACCACTATCCTATTAGGCAGGATTGGTGTTAAACCACTAAACATCACATGATCACTATCTCATACTAGCACAATAATTGTTATTAAACAATTCAAAATACAGCAAAACTCTCCATATAGTAGTGCCATCTTGTGCTAACAAGAGCAATCAATGGATGCCAGAAGGCTTGTGCACTACTATATGGAGAGTTTTGCTGTATTTTGAATTGTTTAATAATTATTGTGCTAGTATGAGATAGTGATCATGTGATGTTTAGTGGTTTAACACCAATCCAGCCTAATAGGATAGTGGTGGCTATGGTTGTTAAAGAGCCAAAAACACCAAAATGTATGGGTACTGAATTGAGTTCAGACCCATATGACTATATAAGCTATTGAGCTTGGGTTGATTCTCATAGTTTTGTAGTTAAATAGAGTTAAAAGGTGGGTGCTGGAGGGTTGCATTAGATCCTAAGATCTAGGTGCAATGCTCTCAGATCCAAGGCTCCTCACTGATGAAGGCCACAAGCCAGAAACTAGTCTGGGGATATTGGATGAGTAGGCACTAGATAGGGATTTTATGCACAAGCCTTCTGGCATCCATTGATTGCTCTTGTTAGCACAAGATGGCACTACTATATGGAGAGTTTTGCTGTATTTTGAATTGTTTAATAACAATTATTGTGCTAGTATGAGATAGTGATCATGTGGTGTTTAGTGGTTTATTATCATTATTATTAATCATGTCAATTTTCATGTTTATCTAGAATTTTTTATGTATATGTTAGAAATGCAGTAATAAATATTAGTTTGTTTTATTAAACGAGGCGTATATATTTCATTAAGTGTAGTCTTTGTTAAGTGTGATTATTCATCATCATCAGTGGTTGAATATTAGTTATTTAAGATATAAGTAAATATGCTAAAATTAAGCAATAATTATGAATTTCTTTATAAAAATTAGTTTTATGTTTAGGCTTAGTCCTAGAGCTGTAGTTGAAACCCCTGGTCATTATCGTTATTATTATCATCATCATCATCATCATCATCAACGTTTTAATTAATGAGCTGTTTAACTGTTTAAAGGCCATAAATAAATATTAATTTCATAATATTTAGTGATCTCTTAATATTATTATAACCACATCCCATCATCTATTTCATGCAAGGATGAGTGAATTGCCATCCTAAATTAGTTATATATAATCTGAGCTAGTAAACTTATAAAAATATTGAAACACATTTGTTATGCTAAGATCTGAGAACTGATTTTTGTCTATTATACTCCACTTTGGTTTATAGATGTTTTACTTTTACCGAAATATTAGTGCGTATAGTGATATGGCTCAAAAAGAAAAATCTCCCATTTTTATTAGAAATAAAGTACCAAAAAGGGGATTCAAACCCGGTACATGTGAAAGGTTATTAGATATCACCGTGTCTAGATTCAGCTAATCTAGTGGCGCCCTGCTAGACCATTTTATCACTTAGTATTTGTTTAAACATGCACTTAACATCAAACCAAGAAATGAAAGTGGATAAGATTACTGTCTGTATACCTGAGTTATATTTTATTGAATTACTAGTGTACTCACCTCACGTGATTTCATATACCTGAGTTATAATACTTGTTATTAAGAATTTGCTTATAATTATTGATAGTGGGATATCTTGAGAAATCTAATGATAGAAATATGTTTCATTTCATCCAATGACCTGTAATACGATAGATAACTCAGTCTGATCTTTGTTTTAATAGCCACTACTCATGTTAAATAATTTGTCTCTTTTGATATAAAAATCTACAATGCATTTTTCATTTATTAAGCTAAATATTTATATTGGAAGCTTTTTGAAATAAAATAAATATTTATATTTGAATCATTTCTTGATTAAATAATATACTTCATCCAGTTGATCCTCTTCATTAAGTTAAGCTGAATATAATAATATACTGAATATTTTGGATTCATGATTTTTTTATAATATTTGACATTTCATGATCATTTAATCAATATCTTTTGATCTAAACCTTAATTTTATTACAATGGATCTTTAATCTAGTTTATTTAAGTTACAATGATACTTTTGATCAGTTTATTAATGTTTGTAATACTTGAATATTTGAGATTTTAATAATGTTTGTATTCTGACATTTCATAATTACTTTAATAGCCCATCTTTAATTTTGTTACACTGGATTTGTGATCTATCTTTAATTTGTTACAATATATATATATATATATATATATATATGTATACAAATTATAACAAATGATATATATATATATATATATATATATCATGCCTAAAGAAATGATGGGGTAAAAAGATTGGTCATTTGCTTCTCATCAGAGGTCTGTTCCACCAGCCCATCCATGCCTTTCCATTGCTTAAACATCTAGCCAGATACTGTCTGTGTCAAGGAAGCCTGCAAATAATCTGACTGTATTAACTGCCTGTATTAACTGATTGATTCTGAGGTAATGTCCAATTCACCGCAAGCCATTGATTTTATTTTACTTGTTTTCAAAATCTATATTAATTTATATTTTATATCTGCGTAATGTTTATATGGCTTGGTTTAAAATGCATCTTTTAAATTTATTCAATTTAAAATATCAATTCTTATAAAATTTTACATTATTTTGATGCGTCAAATTAAATTAATTTTTATTGGTTTGGTTAGATTATTTGACTTACTGAAATGGCCAACTACAAAATTCAATGAGCTATTAACTTTAAATCCTCCCCCTGTTATTTATTTTTTATTTAAAAATCATTACAAGAAGACTTCCTTCGTAAATTAATTAATAGAAAGCTCATTTAGTTTTGTACCTCATATATAAATTTATTTGAATAATTGAAATTATTTTAAAAGTATCTTACTATTATCTCCAATTTAAAATAGCCCTGTAATTATTTCTGAAAGAATAAATAATTTTAGTGAATCAATTAGGTAAAATTTATCATAGAATTTTATCAGTATATATATTTCATACATATATTTTATTTGTCAGAAAATATTAAAATTATGATTTACAATTTATTAGTTTGATATTTAATGCCTGTCTTTGTTAATTAAAACAGTCTTATTTTGTAATCTTTGAAATTATTTAAGAACTTATTAATAAATGAAATATTTGTGAAGTGTGGTAAACAATTTATATTTTAGTTAATTCTTTATATATATATATATTATATATATCCACTAATGAATAAATCATATATATATATATATATATATATATATGATTTATTCATTAGTGGACTAAGGTTTGTGGGGACTTTCTATCGACGTCAGGGAACTGATTATTTTAATCAGGAATTTATTTATTAATTTTGCTAGTGATACATTATCTATATATATCTCTAAGGCATTATGTATTTATAGCTACAACCATTCATTTATTATTTTGCTTTGCTACTTACTGCTCAGGTCCATCGGAAATTTAACTATGACCAGTCCAATCTTTCACACTCCCTCAAAGTAGACATAGTTCATACCAAGGGATCCATTTTCGGGCATTGCCATTTAAAATGTGTATGGAAGTCCAGTACATCAAAAATATTTTATTATTATTCAGAGACATGCTTTGGCTAGAGGGCCAACATTTCTCTTATCTACCTGTATATATCAAGAATTTTCTTTAGCAAAACCACCCAGAGTTTCATAACAGATCTCATTTATTTTTGTTGTAATCTATAATAGCATATTGCCTTCTTCATCATTTTATATCTTTATTTAGCAAACCTGAAATGCTCTCTGACATGATGACACATCCTTCACAAACAAATTTTATAATTAATTAAATCTGACTGTATAATTGTCAATTATTTATTTAAGAACTATTTTGCTTCCCACACTCATTATATACAAATGATCTTAAATGTATTAGTGTTTTAAATGCCCATCTTTCATGTCTTGTAATATATATATATATATATATATATATATATTACAAGATATGATCGTATTAACATATATATATATATATATATATATATAAAACAGATGTATTTGTAATATCTTGAAGAGGGCTAATAATATTTTATTGCTGATTGGTTTTTGGCCGACCAATTAACAAACTTTTACATTGTTTGTCAAAGCCGCATCAAAACGAATTAAAGAAAATAACCAAGTTGTATAAACAAAGACTACTTATTTTGTACTAAATTCCTTAATAAATTCCTATAATGTTATTTTAAATAAGCTTAGTTTGTCATCACTCCCAATCTCTAAGGTTAATTCATCTATTTATTTAAATATTTCCTTGATTTAAATTCACTTCTTTATAATGTTGCCATAAAGAATTATCATTATTATGGTTCAAACCATCAGTAATCAATCAAATCATATCTGTACCATTCTGCAATCATCAGAATCCATTAAATCATTAAATTTTCATATAAACCCTTTATTATTTTGAGTCTCTATGTGAACCATGACCTCCAGCTGAGACGGAATAAAACCAAGCACTGCTACTGTCATCACAAACGTTATCCATTAGTCAGAGAGGCAATAGTTCAGGCAAATAGGTTAGGATTCATCCTTGTCCTGACATATGTATCTTGTGCATGGTTGGATTCAAGGTACTTTTGCTTGGATTATTGGTCTTGTTGAATGAATACACGATTTTGACCGGCACAATATATATATAATTGAATATTTATAAATACAGTAATCAGATATATTTTAAAAATTTTATCCACTTAGGAGTGCTTTTGATTATTCCGATAGTCTTTGTTAACTAACATTTTGAAACAGTAAACTTCCCACAATTCTGTGATATTAACATTTGCTGCCTGCCTGTAAGTCCTTAATTAACAAGCAGGCTGCAAACATTAAGATCACAGAATTGTGAGAATGTTAGCCTTTCAAAGTGTTAGTTGACAAAGACTACCAAGATAGTCGAAAGTGCTCCTAAATGGATAAAATTTTTAAAATATATCTGATTACTATATTTATAAATATTCAATTGTATAAATATGTATATTGCTTTAAAGAAATACAGACATTGAATTATAATATTATTACATATATGTAGTATAAATATAAAGTTATTGCATTTAAACAAAAATGAAATAATCTATAAATCTTAAATTGACATTATAACCAATTTAATTTTATTTATTATGGCATAATGTTTATTGTATTTCTAAAATATATCAAATATATTATTTCACTAGATTAAGATTATATCCAGTCAAACATATGGTAGTTTTTATAAATTTAATTATAAAAGGCATAATTATTTTATTCAAATATAGTTCAATTATTCTTATATGCAAAAATATTTTATATAATTTATATTTTTGTTTATCTAATGAACATTAAACTTGTTGTTCTTATAATAATTTCTTAGCTTTTAACTTAGGTTAATTAGATATTGTTAATCTAGGGGAAAAGCAGTTAATATTGTAAAGAAGATTATAAAAGAAAGTGGGCGTTTAAAATTTCTTTTGTAGTAATAAGATTGTAAAATGCGTTTCTTGGGTTAGTCTCACATTATTAAAGTGATGAAATTGAAACTTATTTTTAATACCTATTTAAAATCTTGTGAAAATATTGTTCTAAAAATAATACAAATAGATAGATAAACAAAATAAAATATAAAAAAACTTTGTCAAACATTAATATATATTACACAACAACACAGATATATATATATTACAAATTTTATAAAGCTCTAAGCACATAAGAAAAATAATGAAATTAGTTTAAAGTATGTGATTTTCACATGTGATAATATGCTAATAGCATTCTATAAACACTTTAAAAGTACTCCAAAATGAGCCAGTATTTAAACCATCTTTTAGCCATCCTAAGAATGCTAGATGATACAAAAAATATTCAAACCTAAAGATTTTATACAAAGTTTGAAGAAGATGCCAGATCCACGTCATTCAAGACCACCAGGTATACCTAAGTTTGTTTTTTGTATATTTAAGCCAGTTCACTTCTTATCTTGGAGACATGGCTAACTTTTTGTCAAAAGGAATATATCATTTTTGGAATATATACCCTATAGCAATAGTTCCATTTATAAGGAAACAAAATTTACTCTATACAATGCAAAACATAAGGCCAATATCCATGGTCCCATTGAGTATTAAAATTACTTGAAACAGTAATTAAAAAACAAAAATTGAAACACACCTTATAGCTTTATTATCACAGGCACAATTTGCTAAAAAATTCTCACCAACAGGACAAGCAGCTTTTGTATTTAAAACTGTCATTGATATTATGTGAAATGTAAAAACATACAGCTTGATAGCAGTAAAACTGGATATAATGACTGCTTTTGATTCAGTATCAATTAATGTATTCGTAAAAGCAATAGAAAAAACAACAATGCCAAAATCAGTATTCTCTTGGCTCACAAACTTACTAATAAATAGAGAAATATACATAACTCTAAATGAGAAAATGTCTCTTAATTTTAATTAACATCAATTAATCCCACAAGGGTCTCCACTTAGTACATTTCCATTTACCATGTACATAAATCCACTACTTAATAACATTGAAAAATGACTCCCAGGGATCTACATATCCACACTTGCTTGTAATGTAACCTGAATAACTCATGGATGATATAATAGTTTTTCTAACAACTAAAAAACAAATAGAAACATTAACTGATATATTACATAATTCAAACAACAGAATGAACTATATCCTCCCTCTCAAAAGCATAACTTTCTCTATACTCAAAAGTATCACTTATAAAAATTCTGATAATTACAAAAATTACTTATTACATCAATTATTGTCTTCACAAAATCTTTTACATCAATGATTTATTCAATGGGCAGAAAACATTTATGGGGATAAAAAATAATGGCCATCTTACTTAGGCAAATGCATTATCATAGCAACCTAAATGGATTAGGACTACATTCTACTCATGTATTTAGAATACAAAAAACTGTTAATCTTATAACATCCATTACAAGAATATACCTCTGCATTTAAAAGTCACTCTTAAAATAACACCTACAGACAAACCTTCTCTATACAAAAAGTACATGTATACAATCTTAGAACCAATTAAATCAAAATCTAACCCTAACATAACTTTCCCACAAGATAAATGGAACTACTAAAATACATATGTACTTCTACATACAAATACAATATTGGACACTCGAATTGAAACTTTTTGAATTTTTTACTCAAAATAAACATGGAGGTAATTGCCAACATTATATCTCATGTGATATAAGAGAAACATACTAACATTGATAATATATGTGAGTTGTGCCACAGATTAGAAGAGAACCAAAAACATGTATTCTCTGAGTGTAGTAGCCTACAATACATTCTATCTTACATTACAAAAATGTATCAGAAAAAGAATGCCATTGAAAGTTTAATTATAATATTTTCTAAATGCCTGCTTCACAGAAATAAGAAGTAAAAAGTATAACATTTATACTACATGCATTACAGTGCACAAGGTGCACTTATTTTTACAATAGTACGCAAGAAATTTTCATACTTTTAAAAACAAATTAGAGACAATAAAACAAAAATATAAAAAATCACCCCATCAGACATTTTTGCAGCCATTTGGTCACTTATCCATCAGTGCTCTAACCTCTAGTCAGATGTATTTTCTGTTTCCTATTTTATTGTAAATGTTTTTAATAATAATATAATTCACTGAATTATTGTGGTATTCTTTGATTGGTTTTGTACTATTTTTTTTCCTTTTAAACTGAAATATTTTATATAAATATATTTTCCCCCTTTAAACTGAAATATCTGTAAATATATATTTCCTTGAATAAAGTTCCTTCTAAAACTAAAAAAGAACTGAAAAAATATATTTCAGCCAATAATCTGATCTACTTCAGAGTCGCCCCCCCACACACACACTCACACAGACACACAAAGAAGTGGTAATAATCCAGAATAAAAAGAGTAAATTAATACCATTGCATTTTTTAAAAAAATTTATTACATACACTCCTCAAACACATAAATAAGGACGTATGAAATGAGAAAAGTAAGTGGGTTTGAAGGGTGTATATTAAAGTAGAAGATTTCTAATAAAGTAGATTTAAAATGTGTCTAATACAGATATATATATAATAAAAGAATGGAGTTTAAGATAATTGTGATTGAATTTAATAAAGATTAACCATATTTAAATTTAAAGTTTGTATCTGAACTGAAATTTATATAATCTATAATTGGACAAATGAATTATTTATTTAACATTATCAAATGAGTACAAAAGATTTAGCAATTTCAAATTGAACTGAAATATGTATATTATAAACTAATGTCCAGTTCAAAAAATTCAGACCATTACTTACTCTCTCACTATACACATATTTCTAGTAAAATCACTTTCGTCAGATTTAAACAAAAATTTGACTAATGAGCCATGCTAGAACTATCAGAACAAATATTTAGGAATTTAGAAAGTTTACTGTTTGATTTTAAAGTATGAAATAACTCATACACTAGCTTATTTATGTTTTCATTCACTCACTGTTATCCATTCATGACAAAGGCAATTCCTTTTTTGATGGCTTTAAAATCTCTGTCTATTAGCTGAAATATAAATGTGGAAAATTATTTGTTTTACATTTGTACTATTTTATTTATGAAATAAATATATGTATATAATCATTGTAAAAATCTTCAAATTAAAAAAAAATTTAAATGGGGAGAGAAATTTCTAACATTTCAAATTTTAGAGAGATTTGAACGTAGTTTGAATCATGTAGATTCATTAAATTGGGGATAGAATCATAACTGTTTTGAGAATATAATTCTTTTATTTTAAAATTTACATATGAGATTAATGTGTCCACAACTATTAATATGTGTAATATGATCCAATAATTATTATAATTAATATTATTTTATGAAATACAAAATCTTTAGACACTTCTAATTTAGTATTAATTTTAAGTTTTCAGATATTTTTGTTTGAAAATTATTAGTTTTATAAGATTTGGAAGATGATGAACATTTCTATCATTATTAGGAATCAGAGTAACAATCCAACTTTCACTAGTCTAGTTAACCTTTTTATCATATTCTCTAACATAATTACATATTTAACTGTAGATAATTTGTTGAAATTCACAGCTTTTGTAAATTGTATCATATGAGTTGATTGTTGATGTCCCTGTTTATATTTCAGATGACTCAAAAAAGTTTCAAAAATATGATAATTTGATTAAAGTTTATGATTTATGGATTTTGACTTGAAATAAGAATTTTCTCTAATTCACTTTGAAAAATATATATTTCATATTATTTCATAAGAATAACAATATTAAATGATTTTCTCATATTTTACTAGTATTTTATTAATACCCCCATTCTTTTGCCTTCATCAGCAAAAGCTAGGATTCAAAGGTGTAGTTAATGCATTTATGCAACTAATAATTATTTTTTACTTTTTTATACTGTTCAGGCTAATATCCTGAAATTTAAAAAAAAAAAAGAAGGTTCTGAATCCAAATTAATGCACTTGATTAGTTATATAAATATGAAATCAGGTTAGCTTTATATATTTTAAAAATATATTATATATTTTGTATTCTTATAAGATAATTTTTTTGTTTTATAAATCATTTACTTAGAAATAATTATGTCATAAAGTGAATATATGTGTTCAAGTGTATCAGTGTTATGAGATAGAGTGAAGAGTGGTGGGTCATGTGGAAGTCTGTGCTCACATACCCTACTTATTACATATATTGATACAGGTATATAATAAGTATGTATTTCAGTTATTATAAAGTAAATAAATATTGAGGGGGGGGGAGCTGAAAAGGAATTTTTTTATTGCTATCCCATAATAAAAATTTATTTTTAAATTTATATATATAAAAGAAATACTATTTTTTTCTCATGTCTTTTAGTTCTTAATATAATTCGATTGAAATTTAATATTGTAAAAGTAAATATTTTTCTTACACTTTGCCTTTAATTCCTAATTCAATTCAATATCATGCTATACATATGGTACTACATAATATTGGGATTTTTTTAGCATTATTATTCACATAATTATAGGTAATATTTAAATCTTTACTTTTGTAGTTTTTTTTTAGTTTGTTTGTATAATTATATATTTCATATGTTGATCAATAATAAGCCGATTTTTTAAAAAAAAAACAACAACAGATATTTTTTATATTTATCTATGGTTGACTCAGTAACGTTCAAAGGAAAGCTTCCAATGTTGTTTTTTCAGATAAAGTGGATTACAGCAATTGATCTTACAATTTTTGTGGATCTCAAATGAGAGAGTTTATACAAAATAAGGAATAAAAATTAAAAGGATGGTAAAGAGAAATTAAAAATATATACTGATTATAGTTGATTTTTTAATTTTAAAGTTTTGATTGTAATTCGTATATTTTTATATGAATGAATGGTGGTAAAACACCTCAAAGCAATCAATCATTTAAAATTTAAAAAACATGACATACCATAAGATGGTAGAATAAACAGGCTAGAAATTGAATGAGTACAATTAGACAAATAAAAACTATAAGAAAAGCAGAGAAAAAAGCACTAAAACTATATTTCAAATATAATGGTATGAAATGGAGATTAATTTGGGAGATGTTTTGGCCTAAAAATGGAACATTTATTATTACAACAGCATTGTGCATATATATATAGTTGTTCTTTTTTAATAAAAAAAATAAGACAAGTAACTAGGAAAGAATGACTTTTCTTTTGATATTCAAAAAAAATCTTTGTAATTGAATAATTTTACATATTTTTTAAGCTCTAATTAAAACCAAGTTGAATAATTTAGTGATTTTAATTGTATTTTAGATGCAGTTCATTGATTTTTTTTCCCCTTCAAATCTTTATAAAGATTCCATTAAAGGTTGAATTTTTTCATTTTTTTGCTTAAGAAAGAAAATTGCAGAAACCATTATTTGTTTACTTTATTTTTTTTAAAAACTTTTTAAAAATATATATATAATTGAGCTTTAACTACATTTTCTACAAAATACTTATTTACACATACATAGATATATTTGTACTAGAAATCTAATAGAAAGAGACAGTAATTTATATAAAATTTGTCATCGTAATCTCAAAATGAGATACTTTGGAATTTAAAATTTAAGGTTAGATGACTTTAATATAAATTGATTGGATGAAAAAATATAATTTATTTTAAAACTCAAGCCCAAAATGCAAAATCTTTAATTATTAAGACAAATTATTTTAGTAGAATAAAAATACAATGTAGATCTTTAGATTACAAGTAATATTATATAGAAATTTTCTTTCTCTTCACTGATAGAATTTCACTGTAATCATTAAAAAAATTGATTACATAAGTACATTTTTTTAATCAAAAAAAAGTAAAATAAATAAATACATTTTGAAAATATAATATTCAAAGTAATCTTCAAAAAGCAACAGTGACAATAAAATAATATATAGATTTTATTGAAAAAAATTTTTTTTGTAAACTTTCTAACAAATAAAAAACAGAAGAAAATTAATAGAGGTGTGACAGGGTTGTTATTTATCACAGTTCTTTTTTATTTAAAAAAAAACAAAAAAAAATCTTATTTTTAAAATATTGGAATTAATATTAGGAATAGTCTGGTGCATTGCGTTTTCTAAATGAAGGATCTGATGGTTCTTGCAGATGTTATTATCATATTAGTTTTTTTAAATTTTATATTTATGTATTATAATTTTGGCAAATAAGAGAGTAAAATTGCAAATTATATATGTATACTAAAATGAGAATCAATCTCTTTATTTTTAATTCAGAAACTAATAAATCAATTTTGGTATATATTTTTTTTATTTGTAATATAACTGTTGGAGAAATCTTTAAATCAGTGAATCTTCTCACTTTATCAGAAAAGACAATCTTAGAGCTAAAATACTACCATGTCCTACACAAAACTAAAGAAATCTAGCTTATTTTGCACATGAACCATGATTCTTTCCCAAAGAAATATAAGAAAAAAGAAAAGAAATAATTTGAATTTATTTAATTATTTTTATTTTTGGAATAAGAATGAATCTGGAATATTAATTTTGTTTTAGTATTAGTATTATTTGAAATAAAAATATAACTTAAGTAATGTTCTAAAAAATGCAGTTTTTAATTAAAGAAAGTAAGCTTCTAATACATCAAGTATTATTAATAGATTCAAAGAAATAATAATCTTAGGCCAAATTTTCTATGTGAATATCTAAAGATTAATTATTTTTAAACTTAAATGACTTTTTCCATTTACTTATAAGATAATTTTAATTTAGTTTTTATTTTCATCTATTTTGTAAATAAATGAATATATAACATTAGGAACTTGAATAAAATTTATCTTGGTGCTTCTAAAACCCAAATTTGTATTTTTAGAAATAAATGCAGATAAAATGGGAATACTTTGACATTATGAGTTTAAAAGAAATACATTAACTTTGATTACTGTTTACCAGTCAATATGAAATATGAGAAAGTCTTAGGCTATTAAGCTGTTATTGCTTTATATAAAGATATTTATACAAATAAAATATGCATTAGAAAGGAACAACGCATAAAAAACTATTTTTATGTATAAAATAACATTTGTTTTCAAGATAAAACAGCCCATACAAGACCATATTAAGTTCCATTGATTTAATGTATTAAGATTATGTTTTTTACTGTACACATGTCATAATGTCATGTGAAGCTCTTGTGACTGTGTCATTTCACATAGGTAAGACATAGATATCTAGTGCCTTGAGAAATTTCCATAGTTTGAAACAATCAGTTTAATCAAAAGTCTTTGAATAATCAATAATTCTAAATTTTATCTCTGTTTAGTATTTATTTACCATTTCCATTATCAAAGATTAATGCATTTTCTCAAAGCAATTTGTTCAAATGCCATTTTTAAATTTGATTGAAGTTCCATTCTTTTTTTATTATCTGGCATAATACTATAGCATAAAAAGCTGAATAATTGTTTACTTTGGAACAATATTTACATGTCATTTTTTAAAATGTGAGAATTTAAATCAATTTTTGCATCAATTTCTTTTTGTACAAAGTTGTTGACAAAGAATTGTAATGAATCATATTTCTTTTACTAGCTTCCTTAATAGTGGAGAAAAGAGGCAAAAATTGTATAATAATTTGAACTGTAGATATTCTTTATATGATAATGAGAGTAAGATTATAGAATATTTATTTTTGGAATATATAATGTTAAAAAAACATCAGGATAAATTGTTTGGAGAATGGAAAAAACATAAATGCAAGGAAAAAAGTAGAGATTTTAAGTGTTTAGATCTTTATGACAAGAATGGGGAATATGCATATAGGATACTGAAATAAAAAAAATACAATTATTATTAAAGCAAGATGTAAAAAAAAAAGCAATTATGGAAAAAAGATTTGAATAAGGAATAAAAAGTAGAAAAATTTATTGTAGTATATTTTGGTTTTAGAGAAAAGGAATTTTTAACTTGGGTAACAGGGTATTTGGAATATAGATTATGTATGGAAACTTTAATTTTATCTAATAGAGAACATTTATGTCAAATTATATCTCACACACATATATATGTACTTATTACATACATGTATATATATGTCATATTATTATTACTATTTGCGGGATATTCCGTGTAGTTAAAAAGCTAAATGCTGACGTTTCAGTACAATATCAAGTTCCTTCCTCAGAGCGTTCTCTTTCTCAAATTATAATAAGAATGCACATGAGATTTAAAATCGTTTTTATTGTTTTCTTTCTCCTCATATATTGGTTATATATATATTTATAAATTTATATATATATATATATTTTTTAATAAATTTTTAAGTACTGTATTTTCTAATATTTATTTATAAATGTACGTATATTATTTTGAAGAAATACAGAATCGATATATATATATATATATATATATATATATATATATATATATATATATATATATATATATATATATATATATATATATATATATATATATATATAGCTTATCAAATATGAATTTTTCTGTTTCCTACTGAATGGATTATGCAAACATAATCAATGTAATAGACAATCATGTATTATAATTTTGTTTTTATTTTTATCGAATCATACAAAATTGAACCTTGTCAAGATGTTACATTAATTCTGTATAATATTTAAATACAAGTACAGTATATATACTTAAGCTAGATATAATTAAAGGGGATTTTGAACCCAGACTTTTAAACTCCTTCAGTCATTCCCTCTATCCAATGATTTTGTAGATCATTTATATTTTTTACATGTATGTGAATATGTATATTAGTTATATTGGATAGAGTCAATGACTGAAGGGAGCTTGAAAGTTTGGGTTCAAATCCCCTTTAAATAATTCTATATGTATAATTATAATATATGTTTGTCTATTAAGTTGATTATGTTTGCATAATTCAATTCAGTAAGAATGTATATAAGGAAGACAACATCATGGTTGAAAACAGAATAACCATCAAGTGAAATGTATAATAATGAAATGGAAACTAACAGCAATAAGAATAAAATAATAGTAACCTGTGTTGCTACTGATTATCAAAAAGTATATATTAAATATAGTAGTCATTAATTGATGATCATTATCAATGCTCAAAAACCATCTGGTACTTTACATATACTGCTGACAAACAAAATAGTAATCATGATCATAAAACATTTAGATACAGTATGATAACTTTAAAGATGCCTCTTTTTTTTCCTTAACATCTTTTAAATAATTGTAAAATGTATTATATAGACCCTCTCAAAGTTGCATAAAATCAAATTCTGTTGGACAAGTGCTAGCTTTTTGAATGACAAAAACTTTTCTGAACTTATGTGCACAAGAATAGACACAAAATACTTAAACTGCTATTAAATAAATTCCTTACAATAATTTGGAATAATGGCTAATAAATTTACTACTTAATTAGTAATTAGAAGGGATTTGAACTCAGACCATCAAACATTATAGCTCATAACTACACACATGTGAAAAGGATAAATGATCTCCAATATACATATTTTGTGATGAACCAGTACTCATCAGTTGGTCCAGATCATCATCTCCCACACATATTAGGGTTCCTTTGCATGAGGGATCAGAGTGACTTAATGTCAACATGGGTAAATCAATAATATTGGCATTAATAAGGGCTTTGAGCATTCTGTCATCAGAGAGTTGGAGGATAGAAAAAATTGAAGACTATCCATTAAAGTTTGAAGATTTACTATCTTAATATAAACTGAGCACTGATTATATATGTGTGTGAGAGATAAATGATCTGGACCAACTGATGAACAGTGGTTCAATACAAAATACATATATTGGATATCATTTCTCTTTTTCACATGTATGTAGTCATGAGTATTGGTTGTATAAAATGGAGTGTATAGCTGTAGGGCATTTAAAAGATTGCGTTCAAATCCCTTCCAATTACATTAATTTTAGCATAGACAATATACTTGTATTTAAATATTTAATTAATAGTAATAATAAAAAAATAAAGGTCTAATATATATTATTCACTAACTTAAATAAATTATTATATTGTGATTCTGCTTTACACATAGATATTAAATATTTCATAGATTGCAAACACAAATTATTATGTGGTCTAAAAATCTATACACTATATGCATATACACATGCTTTACAATATGAAAAATATTTTGATCATCAATTTGCTTTTAACATAAACAATACAAATTATTCTTTAATAACATAATTCCTTCGAACTATGTGTTAAGTATAAAAATACAAAAATTTATTGATCATTATTTTATTTTTTTAGAATTTTTATTTTATTTTTTATGATAAAATTTAAAAAAACATTTGAACTACTTTTATCTTTATAAATGTAAGTTAATACTATTTTTTTTATAAATTACATAACAATATTACAGAAAACATGCTTAATTTAGTTATTTTAGGACTTTCAGTGGTCAGTGACCCTATTTTACTTATGATCCCCCCCCCCCCATTAGTTGACTATTGCTAACAATTCAAATTCCTTTATCTCTTTATTTTTTAACAAAAATTAATATAAGAGATATTCTTTTTTTATGCCATAAAAAACATTTTTTTTTTTTTTGCAATTTTTTAATAGTTGGGATCACCATTTAATTTTTTACCTGCCAAAAATGCCATGTCAATTTTATTCATCTGTTGCAATTTTTACAATAACTACATAACACATAATAAAAATTATAAAATATTAAATGACACAAAACTTATACCATGAAAAACAATAAAGCTAAAAAAAATAGAATAATTAGCATAAAATAAAAATAAAAACATAAAGTATATAAACGTTTTTAAAGTTACTTATTTTAAATTTATTCATGAATTATATATTTAGATAGGCTAGTTTTAAAATTACACCATTTTAAATATTCTATTCTAAATAATAATTAAAATGAGTTATAAATATATGTATCAAACATTGTTGAAAATAGGAATCCTTCATGAATCTAAAGCAATTTATGACCTGACTTTTCTAACTACTTTAAGGATTTTTCTTCGTTAACAAAATAAATATTAATTACTAGTAATTTATTTTCACATATTTATTTTAATAATGACATTTTTAAAAATGAAAAGTCAAAATAAGATACTTAATTGAATTGAGTCAATTTAACTGTGCCCTCATAACTATATATAAATATTGCATGATAAACATGTATATTTGGCCATAGTAAGTTTCATGCCAACAGAATCATTAGATCAATGCAGCACATACACGCGCGCACGCACACATATATATATATATATATAAACATGCTAAAACAGACTTTAATACAAAGTCAGTATTTTTAGACCATGATATAAACTCGGAACAACTTCAATCAGTTTAACATTAAAGTGATTTGCACTGAGTGCAATGATCAAAAGAGAAAATACAAAGAGGCATAGTTTATTGCAGACAACATCCATGCAATAAATAAAAGAGATTTATGCATTGTAACTATCATGCAAATGGTATATTTAAATTTACAAACTTGCATATTACTCAATCCAGATATTCATTTTTCCAATTTCTTATCTTTGTGCTACAAATATGATTAGCCTGGCCTAGTCGAAATCAGTATTAAGCTGTAAAATAGTTACAATTGTTTAATTTTTCCTGTATAATAGACCTTTTCTATTTATTAAATTATCAACAAATAAGGAAAGAAATATCTATTGATTTACAAACTAATATTAAAAAATGTAATTCAAATTATAAAAAATGACAACTTTTTTTATACTTAAAAGTAATTTTCCATTAAAATATAAAATAGTAATATAAAGTAAAAATATAATAACTAAAATTGTACACATCTATACTCTGTATGCAAATTCACAGTATTTATTCTATAAAAAATATAAAATATAACAATAGAAAATATTGTTATAATGAAAAAACTATAAGTTGCAGGGCATTGAGCACTGTTTTCGTCTATACTTCTTCAAAAATAATTAAATATAAATTGTTTCATATTGATAAAAAGCTTGGCAAGATAAATGGTTAAAATAATGTCATTAAATATGTGACATATAAATATTTGTTTATCATGTGTAGATTTCTTTTATCTGTGCTTCAATATATAAATTAAATGTATACTTAAAGATTTTTTCTATCATAGATTCACCTATCTGTGTTTCTGCATATATTCATAGTAGCTTAATGTGAAGCACGGAATATATAAAAAAACAGGTTTCCTTTGTTAGTGCTTCTGTACATTTATGAATCCGTTTTAGAATATCTTGTTTAATTAATCAGGATAAAAAAATCAACAGTTTATATCTTTCAATTCACATTTAGCCTACATACTGTCTAAACTTCAGATACTACAAATGGTGGCTACACATATAGGCTATGAATCATCATAGATATTCTGATACTTCATATTCTTCCAGTAGGAATCTGCTAAAAACTTCTTTTCTTCTTGATTCTACCAGATTTTTGATTAAACTGATTCTCAGTATTTGTAGTCATACAGATTGGTAAATAGGATTAATTAAAGTTAAATATTTTTTCTTCTTAATTAATAAAAAATAAGATTATAACTGTAATGCAATAGTTGTTGTTTATCTTACAGTCATGAAACAAAATTGATTCAAAAATAATTTCTTAAATTTTTTTTCTTAATTTCCTCAAATATAATTATAAATATATTCCTTTAAGAGAATAATAGCTTTTTTTTCTCTTTGTTACATTAAAAATATAGATTTGTGTCAAATCAAAAATAAATCAAATAATCTATTTGTATCAGATAATATATTTTATTTAATTTTAAATAGTTTACATTATTTTAAAATATCAAGGATATTATTACTCAAATTAATTAATATTTGAACTATTCTAGACTTTATTTTAAATATTTATGCAAATAACTTTTGTCTGTGTTGATTTCTTTTTTTTTTCTTAAATTTTTAATGTATAGGCATGATTTAGAATACTCATTTGTTGTGTTGTAGTCCATTAGGCAGTATGACTCAATATATATATGAATCAATAATTTATTATTCTTATGTATCACTGGAGGAAATGTTTTTTTAAAAAATTATATATGCATTATACAAATTATATTTTTCAAGCTTCTATTTACTTAATTTTCTGTGTATTGTGTTCAAAGTACACGAATAAAAATAATTTTAGGGAGTAATAGATTTAATAGAATTATGACTATTTAACGTACAACAATAATCATGTTTTTTAAAATCTAAAGAAAAATACTTAAAATTATTTCAGAATGCAAAAGGTTTTAATCATGCCAATTATTCAAAATACTGCTTAACATATACCACAATTTCTGTAGAAAAGCTATTATAGACTTATAACATGAAAGAGCAGTAATTTAATCTTTTATAGTCAAAATGAGAGTCATAGATCACATGACCCAATTCTCTTAAACTTGTAAAATGTATACAATGAGCATTTGCCAATTTCTCAACAAGCTTTGTGATAAATGCTTAGCCAGAGAAAGCATTTGAAATATCTCTGTCAGGAACCCCCCTTCCCCAACCTCTGACCATGGTTTCATGCTTTGGCACTCCTCAGAGAGGTGCTAGATAGCTTCAGACACTAGATCTAAAAATACCAACCCAAAGCCAGCATTTATCTAAAAGTTGTCTATTGAGTGGAAAATCTGAAGTTTTCAGACACCTACATGTCTTCAAACCGGCAGTCAGATAGATAGTATACATATGTTTAACGGATAGCCAGTGCTGAGAAAGCTACTTTAAAATTAAATTTGGAAAATATTTTTATTTTAGATTAATAAATAAACAGGAACAGATTATTTTTAAAATTTTATGCCTGAGGCACATTTCAGCTTTTAATAATTAATTAAGTAGTAGACAAATGTATATTGGTAATTTGTTACATCTTGAATAATTATTGTATTATATATATACATTGAATAAATATCTTACAGTTTTAAAACTATCTACACAAGTTATATATATTATTTATTTTTAATTATGTTCTTTGATATTTAACATTTTATTCGAAAATTTACATTAAATTTTTTTAATTATACTCATTATATATTACATTGTTTGTGTCCATGACATATCTTATGAAAGAATTGATGATGTCACATTTCTATGGTAACAAATTTTTATTCTGAGACTAACAAACGAATATTATTTCATTTATGATTATTATTCGTATTTTAAAAATGGTTATTATAACAATTATCGTTAGTTGTATAATAAAGACTATTAAATAAATCTTTTGTAGAGAAAACCAGATAGGTTTGAAAAAGAAATAGATAATAGATAGAAAGAGAGAAATAAAGGTAAACAGAAATAGTCACTCAGTTTCATATAAATACACAAATGAAGTGTTAAATGGGGTTAAATAATAATTCTCTTTTATAACTATATAAATGTATTATTTATTTAATGTGTTAATTTTTTTACTGTTGATTTTATTTGTTAATATCACCAAAGACAGAGCTGATTTTTTTACTTTATTTAGATTAGTCTTTTTGTATATCTTTAATTTTGTACTTCAGTATTTTTGTACTTCAGTATAGGAAAATTATATAAAAGAGTAAAATAATATATAAAATAATGCACCTATTTTGATGGATATTTTTTATAATGGTGAATGCTTCTCTCTTTTATATCCACAAATGAGGATTCAATTCCTTATCAGTTAGTCTTGGAAATATTTTCTGGCCACAAATAAACTTCTGCTGGCGGAGTTTTCACAGTTACAAGAAATTTACTTAAATTTGGTTTTTATTTTAGTTCTAGACAGTAATTTCATGACAGAATGATATCTGTTAATATAAAGTTTTTCTTAAAATATAGTAAGCTATCATTGATAATGAGTGAGTATTTTTATTATGTGAACATAATTCTCTTAAGTATCATTTCTATCACATCATTTATTTATCACATTTATTTTCATTTTTCCAGATAGTTGTTACACACACGCACACACACATATATATATATATATTAAATATTTTCAGCTTTAGCATGTAAACATTGAAATTATAATGAAAATTTTCTATGCATTAAATAAGAACAAATCATCAGTTATTGTGTAACCAGAGCAGCCATCAATTAAAATCAGTAATCCAAAGTGAGCAATGTGATCTACTAATTAATAATAGCATTTGTCTGATTTACAGCCATCTTCTAGTTTAAAATACAACCACCAATTAAAATTGATAGTTCAAATTGAACAACAAAATGTAATAACATTATGTGGTTCAACTTGAACTATTATATTTATTTGAAGATTGTTCTAGCTACAACCTATCAATAGATTTGTTCTAGTTTAATATATGCCAAATCCCAATATAGAATCACTTTATATATATAATAATGTTTAATTCATTTCAAGACTAATAATTGCATATAATGTTGTAAAATGATGTGATGTGAAATAATTTATTTGCATGGGTTTTAAAATCAGTAAGAAATGAATTTCCCCATGAAATCTAAAACTAAGCCATACATAAATGAGGTTCCTTTTACATCTAGATTGTAATGTATTTTACTTTTGTTTGGAAACTTTCTGGATTTGTTAATCTTTAAATATATCTGGGATAGCTAATGTAAATGGTCACTTTGCATAGTCTCAACAATCTAGTAAGTGAAGAATTGCTGAAAAGATTATTAACATATAAAAAATTACATATGATGTTGGAAAAATGTTATATTATATATATATATATATATATATATATATATATATATATGAAAAAACCTAATAATTATGCAGATGCCATGAAGTGTATTTTATACAGATGTTTTGTAGATGATTAGAATTTATTTCCATTTGATCACCATCAGTAGTATTTTTCATTTCTTTATATCCAATTTTTAAGTAAAATTTCATAATACCTATGATTAACTTAGAGTTATTATAAAATAAATCTGCTTTACATATATTTGTCATCAATTAAATCTTTTAACTTATTATAATACACTCCTCCAAGCTTCCTACAAGTTTTGAATTTTTGCTCAGTGCAAAATCTCCAAGGCCAATATCTCTCCCTACATATATTTTATCAGATATCCCAGTTCATCAAGGGATTGTGTAAATTTAAAACATTTAAAAATCTACATAGAAATGGTAGCCAGATTTTTCTACTTATGTTTAATTACAACAATTTCATCACAAATCTGAAAAATTTTGATTATCTACAAATACTTATCACTTATTACACACATAGTTTACACATATGCAATACAGAGAGTGTAACAATAGCTCAAACAAGCTTTAATTAATAAGTGCAGTATGAGAAAATATTTAAAATCTCTATCAATAACACTCCCATCTCCAGACCAACTGTTTTCAAGCTTATGGCTCATGTCAGTGGAGAGCTAGAATATTCGGACACTAGATCTAAAATATCAACTCAAAACCCAGCAATTATTTCATACATAATATTTAAGTAGAAACTCTGACATTTTTGGACATAAAAATGTCTTTAAATCCAGCT
Source organism: Epiperipatus broadwayi (assembly GCA_028023455.1). Lineage (NCBI taxonomy): Eukaryota > Metazoa > Onychophora > Udeonychophora > Euonychophora > Peripatidae > Epiperipatus > Epiperipatus broadwayi. The sequence continues at coordinate 9,352,897 of JAQFVV010012417.1, forward strand.
ATCTAACTTAAATAGCTATATGGAACTGAACTAGGTAAAATTATAATAATCAAAAAAGTAAGTGCTGGGTTTTCAGTTGATATTTTAGATCTAGTGTCTGAATATTCTAACTCTCCACTGATGTGAGCCATAAGCTTGAAACCAGCTGGTCTGGAGATGGTAGTGTTCTAGATAGAGATTTTAAATATTTTCTCATACTTAACTTATTAATTAAGAGCTTGTTTGAGCTATTGGTACACTCTCTGTATTGCATTTTTGTAAATACAAGTTTATAAAAGTAATGTCACATTATATATGACTTGCTTTTTTGATTATTAGTTTACACATATATATATATTTCTTACTTTGGCTATCTAGTGACTGGTTTGACATTGGATTGTTACCATGTTTATTTAGTCCGAGTCTTTTTAAAATGAAGTCAAATATACAGATATTACATTTATTGTAATACATAAACATATTAGTAGGATAATTAATTAATGTTTTCTTTTGCTTGGGTTTTCATATTTCTAAAAAATAAACAAAATCGGTTTGTTTTGATCCTTAATATAATAAAAAATATACATTTGTTGTGTCTATATATATATAAGTGTGGGTTTGTTTATTTTATAATTGAAAATATATATTTAGTTAGTTATTAACTAAAATAAAAAATGAGCTGGATTTGGTAGTGAATGATAAGATTAGATTGTAAAGATATCCTTACAGTATATTAAGTAATAAGTGAACTACAACTAGGATTTATGTTAGCAAATGATGCATAGATTTCTAATGTACACTCTTCTATACATAAGCTTTAAAATCGTAAAAAGTTCAATGTGAAGTAACAACATAGTCTTCTCACCTCATACATATGTTTTGTTTTATCAATGCTAATTTACAATTTTTTTGTCTATATTCATAATAGAATATGATAGAAATCTGGGATTATTAATTTACATATATACTAATAGCAATTGCTTTATTAATTATTACATATCAAACTCTCAGAGATGACACTTACCAATTTATGCAAGATTGCAGATGAGACAAAAGTTATCTGTCTTCTATGGTATATGTTTAAAATAGAGGCCATTATTCTGGAATAGTCAGCATGTATACAAAACCTCTAATACCCTTGAGGATACTGGTGAGCCAAAATCTACATATATAGTATGATAAGATTGGACTGTTAACTTATATTGTATGATGATTTATGAGGTTAAAACTTACATACATAATAAAATGCTTTAGAAATATATATATATAAAGGCAGTAGTGGGGTTTAAATGACCATAAAAGTAAAACAAGTAAGTCATAATTATGTTATCTCTTCTGAAATTATCAACATCTTTTTTTAAAAAAACAGGCAAAACTCACTATATGTATTGCCACTCTCTGATATTGAATGAGTAGGCACTAGATGAGGATTTTATGCACAAGCCTTCTGGAATCCATTGATTACTCTAGCTTGCAGTGAATGGCAATATGTATAGTGAGTTTTGCCTGTTTTAATAATGGTTGTGGTTAAGCATAAGAAATAGTAATCATGTGATGTTTACTGGCTTAAAACCAATCTTGCCTAATATGATAGTGGTGGCTATGGTTATTAAAGAACCAAAGACACCAAAATATATAGGTACTAAACTGAGTTCAGACCTATATGGCTATATAAGCTAATTAAGCTTGGATTGAAAATATTAAGATGTTTTTAATTTAAGATTCATAGATTTGTAGTTAAGTAGAAATAAAAGGTGGCTGCTGGAGGGTTGTATTGGATGATCCTAAGATCTAGGTGCAGTGCTCTCAAATCCAAGGCTCCTCAAAGATGAAGGCCACAAGCCAGAAACTAATCTAGGGATATTGGATGAGTAGGCATTAGATGGGGATTTTATGCACAAGCCTTCTGGAACCCATTGATTACTCTACTTGCAGTGAGTGGTAATATGTATAGTGAGTTTTGCCTGTTTTAATAACAGTTGTGGGCAAGCATAAGAAATGGTGATCATGTGATCTTTTTTTATCAATATGTTGGAAAAGGCAGCATAGAAATCTTTTGTCTGATAACTAATATCCTATGTATCTCTTTTTTCACACATCCAGTATTACAATGAGTTATTAATAGCTTGATATAAAAATTTCTGACATATATAAAAAAGATTTTTTTCATAAGTATTTTTTTCAAGAAGTCCTTTCTCACAAACAATGCCCAATAGAATACTAATCTTCACTAGCACACTCTTTAAAGTTATTATTTTTAAAACTGAAACTAGGTTACATGCACATGTATGTTTGTTAGCAAGCCATATCTAAATTTTACTTTCCTACCTCTACTGATAAATATAAAAACCTGTTATTCATATTATGACTGTGCTGTTTTACTTACAATGTATTCATGACTTTCTTTGGAAAATTTATATATAACTCACCTGATAACAGGAGATGCTTGAATATTCCATATAATTTACAATAAATGTTGTTAATACAACTGCTATAAATAAAGATTCCTTGACAACAGATTATAGATTATGTGGTTTATTTAAGCTTTAGCTGTCATCATGTGTGTTACATTTAGAAATCTATTAGCAGTTTGTGGTTTTATATATTTATAACAATTTTAAGTTATAATAACAGTAAATAACCAGTAGTATTATAGAAATTTAAGCAAAAATAGTTTTGATTATGTTGCAATGATTATTAATTGAATTTAAATAGACAAAAATCAGATGATGCATGATTTAAAAGAACTCTGTAGATCAATATTAACAGATTTTCTATTGTATAATTTTAAAATTGGTTTATAAGAATTCCCTTTAAAACATATAAAAAATGTTATAAATAATCAGTTTAATAGTGTTTCAGTTTTCTTTGACTATGAAGAAATTTTGTAATTTAAATTCAGCTTTAATCTCACAGAATAATACAAAAGAAAAACATGATAGAAAAAGAAAAATTAGAAACAAGTATTATAAATCAATTTAAAGATGGTACATAAGCAGTTAATCTGCTAATATTGATCTATACAATTCTTGGAGAATCACATGATATATGCTTTTTGCTTGCTGCAAATTCAATTGATAATGATTTCACAATACAATCAAAAGTATTTCTACTTAAATTTATTATTACAGTTACTATTATTATAATTTAGTAAAAACTCTTACATATAGTATATGTTTAAAGGGTAATTGATATTTTTATATATATTGCAATGAACAATTATAATGGCCATTGAATGTATTTATGTGCTCATATAACATTAGAAATGATGTAAATAGTAACTTAGAAAATTATTGAAAACTTCTAAACTTGTATTTCTTAAAACCCAATATAATTTGTAACCAATAACTATTGAATAAAACTTTATACACCTATTAAGATAGATTTCAGTATCTGTATATTCTAAAGAAATAAATTTTAAATAAAAATTACTGATTTTATCTATTTCTAAATAAGTAAATAGTCTATAATAATTTTTTCATTTGCGAAATCTGTTTATATTAACCATTTTGATTATTTGATTGCCTTCTTTATGATAATATTAATAACAGAGGCAAAAACACCATACAGTAGTGGCAGCCAGTGCAAGCCAGAGTAATCAATAAATGCAAGAAAGTTTGTGCATAAAGTTTCTATCTAATGCCTACCTAGACTAGTTTATAGTTTGTAGTTTTTATCAGTAAGAAGCCTTGGATCTGAGAACACTGCACCTAGTTCTTTGGATCTAGTGCAATACTCTGGGATTGATTACTCTGGCTTGCACTGGGTATTGCTATTGTATGGAAAGTTTTGTCTCTGTTATAACATTTTGTATAAGTATAGGAAATGGTGATCATGTGATGTTAATATTCATAAAGATTTCCATTTTATGCTGACAATTATAGATGAGTCAACATTCTGCTCATATCAATTTATGGAAGTTAAATAATGATGAAGTATAATGTTATTAATAATTCTTTCTTTCTCAGGACATTATTTACGACTAATAAATTGGTCACTTACAGTTTTTATATAAAACTTTGATTATTTTGACATTAAACCACTTTTAAAAATAGATTGATTAGATACAAAACTTTATTCGTAATCATGCATCTAGTAAGTAAAATACTAAATAAATAAAGTAAGTATTCTTATACTGCTCTTAAAAGCCTTTTGTTTGACTAAAAAATAGTTACTTGAAGTTATATGGCTCCATTAAAAGTCTAGACTTTATTGTGACTATTTTTTCTTATTTTATTTAGAAAATTTCTTTTTTTTAAAATGAAATTTAAATAATGTTTATTTAAAAATATTATTATATTTATTAAAATTATAATTACACTTAGAGAAAATATATACACCTTTATTTTCACATTTTTATGAAAAAAATAATAAATAAATATATTTTATTATTATAAACGCAAAATATTAATTGAAGTAAGAGCTAATTTCAGTAATTACATCTTATTTGAATTATAATTGCTGTTAAACCAATTCTATAACCATAATTACGATAAATTTTTCACAATTACTACATACTCATCTCTTTAATATATATATATGTTAATAATAGCAATTAAATATTTGTAATAAATGAAAAGTGACTTTAGAGTTCTATAAAGTGGATATATTGGTTTTATGAAATACATTTTTTTGTATAAATTATACTTACTCAAATGTTGCCTTGTTTATTACATGTATATAAAGAAAACAAAAGGTAAACCAATTTTTAAATAGCAATTGCAATATAAAGGCCATTACATTCTCACCTCACTGCTCCCATCCAAATAACTACTGTAATAAGTGAATACTAACTGGGCAATAATAAATTTTAGAGGTTTTTCATCCAGATTTTACTTCTAATTAGTATTAGTAAATACTGACTAAATATTGGATGGTTAATTAGATTGGATAAAAAGCTAAATACCTGTAAAAAATTCTAATACTATTTAAAATTACAAATAATGTAGTAGTATTACTTAGCTTGGATTCAAACCATATGGCAGATGGATGTAGTTACTCTTATGTATGAGGCTCTTTGCATGCACACATATTTATAAAAATGAATCCTCATAAGTAAATGTTACACAATTTTCTTGGAAAGAAACAGCAAAAAAATACTATGTTTATATTACATTAATAATTTTATATCTGATTTCATCTTATCTTTATAGAGTTGAACCTTGTGTTTAGATTTGTAGAGGTCTCTCTTGTAATAAATTAAGCACTCAAGGCACATGTACTAAAGTTATAGCCTTATTTAAGTATCTCATGCTAACATTGCACTTAACAAGAATTAATATTTACATATTTATTCAGATAAAATTTTAGGTATTTAAGGTCATGAGTTTAGAATAATAGTCCCTTTTATTATGAAAAACCAAGTTTGACATTTTAGCCCTTGAAATAGAATTTAAAAAATAATAATATAACTTTATATTTTTATTATTTATGTAGCCATAAAAACAGCAATATAACTGCTTTGTATGCTACAGCAGAATAATAGGGGGATAGACTCAAGAGATAAAATTATCTAAACTGAAACTTGATCTGTCACTTCTGATACTCAAATATTGTTGACATCTTAAGCAGCTAACCATTTATTTATATATATTGATGAACTTGCAAAGTAGTTTAAGCTACATGCCAAGTTACATATTATTTAACAATGACTAAAATCTTCTATTATTTTTTTAAAAAAATTTATAATTATATAATACCATTATTTTGATTATTAAAAACTATAAGGTTTTTTGTAATTAAATATACAAAATCTATAAAAATGAACAATAATTATTTCATTTAAACACTAACTGATAATAATATGAAGTTATATTATTATAAAAGTATTCAGCAAATGTAATTAATACTTTTCTTTAAAATATATATACTAAGCAACATATTTATAATATATACTAAGTGATTGCTTAGATAAAAGAAATGGTAAAATAATAATTATTTTGATCATAAACTTATTTAACTTATTGAGATTTGCAAAAAAGAAAAACAAAGTGTAATAGTCTGTAATTCAATATATAAATATCTTTTAATAGAATCAGCCATGATAGTTCCCACTATGACTAAGAGTAGTTTATTAAAATAATTTGAATCATGCATTGACATCACAGAAACAATATCAAGGGGATATTCCAGGATGGAGGCAATCTAGGATTGCCATGTTGGTGTTTTTGATAGTGGTTTTATTGATTGTTTGTGAATAAGATAGTGCTTTTGTATTTGAATTAACTTCAGTCTAGAGTGAGGGGATGGAAATTTAATACTAGTTTATTTGATGTTAAAAAAAATTGATAAAATTAAGATTTGTGTCAAGCATTGTTAGCTGAGAGATCAGCGCAGCTGCCTTACAAGCAGTTGGTTGCAGACATTTGTTGCAGGTTCGCCTCCTGGCCGATGCTATGACATATGAAAAATAAATGAAATTTGTTTGGCAGAAATATGAAACTCTCCTCTTTCTACTTAGTTCTAAATTGAGCTACATTATTAAATATCCTTACTGATATTTAATTTTTCCAGATGGCTACTAATTGTAATAGTGAGTTTGCCATTGTGGAAGATTTTTTCTATCACAATTTACTGATAGAGAAATATATACCTTTCCTCCACACTCTCAGGATAACCTCCAGTTGATCAGAGTACCTGTTTCACCTTCACATACTCCTGTACTTAAGAAGTCATGAGTAACAAGGAAAAATATTATTAATTTATGCATCCATGATGTTAATAGCATGAAAGAGTTTCCAGTCTTAAACATTAGCACTTAGTCATTTAAATAATTCATCTAAATCTAAATTAAACTCTTGCAATCCTTGCAATTCAATTACTAATAATAATCACATATTTTTTTATATGTAAAATATGTAATCTTTTAATAACCTCTATAAAAAATGTAACTTAAAAAAAATATTAGGAACTTTTTTATATATCAGAAAATATTTGTAGAATAAGGTCACTGTCTATCTCCTATTTTGCTAAATATATTCTTAGATAAAATGTTAAATGAATATTGCAGAAAGGTTTACAGTGGAAGACTGGCTAATAATATGTAATACTAAGAAATAAATGAACTAAATAAAATATTATAAAGGATTGATAGAATTTGTAGAAAGTTTGGAATGAAAATAAGTAACTTATAAATAAAACCAAAATAACAAAATATATAGCAAAATAAAATAGTAAATTTAAGCTTTAGATAGAAACTTGCAAGTTTTCTGATAACAGAAGATAAATAAAAAATTAATGTAAAAATGAAAATAGTTAACTAGCCTTTTAACAAGGTAGAGATTCATTTACTGATTTTTTTACAATTAAATTTTGAATTTTTCCATTAACTAGATGATGAAAATAATCCAAAACATAACTATTCGTAAAATTCCATCATCACAAATCTTCGGACAAACAATAATTTGTTAAATATTTGATTAGTAAATTAGTTTTAATAGAGTTGAAACAATTTGTAAAAAACAAAAGAAATTTTTTGTAAATTTTAAAGATATGGATTTAAAAAAGAATGAAAAGTTTATTGAAAAAGTAGAATTAGAATTAGCAATGTAGAAATATTGAAAAGAATAATTGAAAAAAACTTTTATTTATTTAGGAAAATTATGTGCTGTAAGGCAACAGAATAATAAATTTATGTTGAAGTAGATTGTTGCAGGTTAAAAAACCAAAAGTCATTGTATATTTAAATTTTGTAAAGGCCTTAAAATAAAACTTTCTAATGCTATGTGCTTCTGCAAATACTATCCAGGTTAGTTGTTAAATTTGATTAATTTATACAATGTGTTACATTTTACATTATACACACTTCTTACAGTTAATAACTCAAATCATTTTCTTACTAGATACTTACATATTCTAATTAATATTAATTGTTATGAGATAGCATGTATAGTAGAGGGTTGTGAGAAAGTCTGAGTTCAAGCCCCATACATATTACATATTGGAGTGCATATATGAAAAAGCCTGTACTGTATAAAAAAATTATATATTAATTGTTATAATAGAATTTTTTATTTGCATTTAAATTTTGGGTATCATATAATATCATGCGTTAATTTTTTTTGAATACCTTTTTTTAATAATGAAAATAATATTTTTATAGCTATCTTTCTGTAAGTTTTTTTGACATTAATATCATATCATTCCTATATTACTTACTAAATAATTTATATTTTTTATCTTACATATTTTTTATTAATTTATTCTTATAACTTACTACTACTCTTATTTCTATTACTACTACTGCTGCCATTATTATTTTAACAATATACTAAAATTTTTGGATTTTTGAGTCTTTATCTGACTTAGTACTGAATCTTGAAAGTCATTGACTGAAAAATAAATGCATATAGCTGCTCGTGGTGTTTATCTGGGGGGGGGGGAGGTAGTAAAGGCAAACATTAGCTATTTTTGATTTGCTATGTATTTTTTATTATTTAATCTATCACTGTGATGAAATTTAGTAATAAGTTAATTAAATAGAAAAAAGTAATAAAATATTTAATTGACAGTTATTTGAAGATTTTCACAAAATAAAATTAAAATCAACTATTTATTTATTTGAAGAATCAAAATTGATGGGGCAACTGATGAGTGGTGATTCAGCAAGGAATATATATATATATATATATTGGAGATCATTTTCACATGTGTGTCATCATGTGTATTAATTTTATGAGATAGATTGAATAGCTGGTCTGGGTTCAAATTTCCTATAATTACATTTAAACTACAGGGATATAAAGTATACCTGTATTTAAATATTAGTAAACATTTATATAAATTATTTCATTTTCTCTTTTAGATCTTAAATGTCCTCACATTATACAGTAAATATTGACATAACTGAAATATTATTTTTTTCAATTCCCTTTTTTCTGATCTAAAATTTCTGATGTGACCAACTCTTCAAAAAAAATTGCTCTTTTGATTCAAAATAATGTTAGAGACTTTAATGAATCATTTGTATCATCAAGATGTATATATAAATGATAAAATTTTAATATGTTAAAATCTTACACAATTTTCATATGTATTTTCTTTATTTTTTTTATATGAAAAATATTTGTTTATTGTATTTTAACACTTTGCCAAATCTAGTTGTTTATCCTCAGAAACAATTGCAAAAAAAAAAAAAAAAAGATAAAAAAGATGATAAAAAATAAAATGATAATTGCATAAATATAAATATTACTATTTCTAATTCCAGAAGATTTAAATCTTTGTAATAAAATAAATAATCAATTGGCTTGTTGACCTGGATTCACGACTTTGGAATTCCTGTGTTCATAACCCTAACACTACATTAGTCTATATCCAATCATGACCAATAATGCATATTCTATAAAATCTATATAAACATTACAATTTTAAAAAAATTTAGGTAAAAAATTTTAACATACATAGATATTTAGACAATATGAATTGAACCTCTAATGGGCTTATTCGAAATCACAAAGAGTTTAGTGGAGTTGTATACTAAGTAGTTAAAATTTAAATTTAGACTTTTTTTTAAGAATTTAAAATGAATTTTAGATTTTAATGGAAAATAATGATTTTTTTTTTTTAAATTTATCTTTATTTTTTTTACAAATTTTTTTTCATTAAAATATTTTTTGTCTAGAAGTACAGTAATTTTAGACATTTTCTATAACATGGACATTTATACAAAGGCACATTAGGTTTTTTTTTGTAAAAAAAAATTTCAAACAATTATTATCAATTAATTTTTAATGTTATACATAACACTATATATTATTTGAACAATTAATATTTTTAATATATTTATGTTTAATATTATATATAGAGCTCGCAAATACAAGCTGGTTAAATTAGGTCATGTGACCTCTGACTTTTTTTTTTAAATTTTATGTGTAATATATGTAAAGATTGATGATTTTATAATTCTATTTTTTTTCTTTTATAAAATAAACTTTAGCATTAGCAATTTATATACAAGTAGTAACATATGTATAGGAAAAAAAATAATTTACATGACTTATGATACACAATTTATCAACACAAAAGTACTATAACATAACTGGTGTTTGAAGAAGATGCAGAATAATCCTGAAAAATAACTATCTTCAATTTGAATTTAAACCAATCAGTACAATTCAATCAGATAATTTTTAAATTATTAAAATTTAACTTTCTTTTGTTTATATACATATATTATGGAATATGTATTGCTATTAAATAATGCAAAAAGTATTTAAAGTTATAAACAATAATATTTATGTTTTTAGGATTATACATTTATGCATTTCACATAACTATTTTTTTATCATTTTCAATTATTCTTTACAGTTATTTTTGAAAATGGCCCACTAGAGTCTGCCAAAATGTTAAAATATAATTAAAAAAATTTTAATTCTAAAAATAAAAGGGCCATCAAGATATATATACACACATATAAATATATTGTATTTGAATATAACGTATGCGTATACAAATGCATCCTTAAATTGATGATAATTATATTTTATACACTATTATACAATGAAATGAAGAATGCAAAAAAAATTTCAAATTCTTTTTTATTTTTTAAAATGCTTGAATAAAATGTTTAACTCAAATATCACTCCAACGTCTAAAATTACTGGACTTCTAGACAAAAAATATTTTAATAAAAAAGAATTTGGAAAAAAAAAATAAAGATAAAAAATTCTTTTTTAAAAAAAGAAAAATCATTATTTCCCATTAAATTCTAAAATTTATTTTAAATTCTTAAAAAAGATCTAAATTTAAAATTAGTTTAACTGAATTATTTGTTAAAAATAATCAGTCAATTGGTAGAATTTTTAATATATGTCATCAAAAGTTTTTAATATCATTTTTATTAGGGAAATTTTACATATTTATTTAAACTTTAAAATATTCCACAAACAAAAAATATACGTAAATCTTTACTATTTTAATGATTTTTTAAAAATTAGAAGATATTCAATGTTTAAAGCTGATTACAATCAGAAGTTCATTCAGGACAATGGATTAGCTTCCATATAAAAAAATATCATTGAAAATTAGATTAGTAAAATCTTTATATTCATTTAATTATTTAAAATATTTGAAAACCAGGCACTCTTCACAAACCTGGGAGCTTAATTGTAAGTATAGAGGATTTGAACTCAGATTTTCAAGCACCCTTCAACTATTCACACTATCTCATACAACTGATACACATGACCACACACATGTAGAAAAGATTTATAATCACCAATATACATATTTCATGCTAAACCAGCACTCATCAATTGGTCCAGATTATCATCTCTTACACATATATAAACTGAGCATTGATTATATATATGTGTAAGAGATGATAATCTGGACCAACTGATGAGTGCTGGTTTAGCATGAAATACGTATATTGGTGATTATAAATCTTTTCTACATGTGTGTGGTCATGTGTATCAGTTGTATGAGATAGTGTGGATAGTTGAAGGGTGCTTGAAAATCTGAGTTCAAATCCTCTATACTTTAATTATTTAAGTAAACGAATTTTAAATATTAAGACAAAGAATTATTAAATTGATTTATAAAACTGACAAAAAATTAATATATTATAAAATTAAAATTAGAAATGAAAGCTAACTTAAAAAAAGTAACAAAAATTAAATTTTGAGAATTTTAAAGTATAAAAATAGATATTGCTACATCAATTATAATGTGAAACTTTATTATATATAGTTTGTTTATTGTATCTATTTAAAAGGATATGACATTGTCCAAGATTTTCAAGATGGAAATAAAGCTAAATGATGAGATATATACGAACTCTACAGAGATGTTGCTGAATTTAATAAGTCCTAAATCATTTTCAATTAAGAATATCAATAATGTATGCATATGTCACTGATATGTTACTTTACTGTGAGCAAATTCACTATATGGAACTGCTGTTTCACTCAATTTATTGTATGAAAATTGGATTTCCTATTGTTATAACATAAGAAATTTGTGAAAATCTCATTCAAGTATGTTCTATAAGATTCTGAAATTATAATGGCAAAATCATACACTAACTTGGTATGTTCTTCAGCATTCTATGTATCAAGATATTGAATCTACTATTATAAAAGCACCTCTTCTTTAAACTATCCATACAAAATGAAAGATAACTGATTCTCAAAAAAAAACATTATGGCCAACTTGAATATAGATTTTGTGAGAGAAGCAAACCCATTTATGTTATAAAAATTATTTCAGTATTGATAGTTTTTTATGTATGAGTGTGAGGATAGTACAAGAACTACCATTATAAAAAGTGATTAAGTCTTTCAAAAAAGTTAGCCACAAAAAAATTTAGCATCCAAAATACTTAATAAGCAGAAAAAAAGTTACTAGCATGTGATATATATATATGAGTGTATCTTTGTTTTATGCATTGCCAAAAAAAGGCATTATAAAACTGATTTTAACTTTATATTTTTGAGGTTAGTTTTTTTCTGATGTTACAATGTTCCTAATTGTTTACAAATGGCTGATATAGATGATGATATTGGATATTTATATAAAATACAGTTAAAAGCATATATATATATATTGTAACGGGAACAGACGACATTACATTGTTTTTTTATTATTAAACATGAAAAAAATAAAAGTTCGCAAATAAAAACATCTTTTTTAAGAATTAAAAATTGAAAATTAATTCTATCTTAAACTCATATATATATATATATATATAATCGCACAGATGAAAAAGATTATTAAAATAAAACTTTATTAAAAATAGAAAAAGTATTTTAAAAGCAAAAACTTAAAAAGATTTAAAGATAAAAATATATCTTTAAGTTTGGAAAACAAATTAATTAATGTTATTGAAAAATGGAAATGATTATTTTAATTAGTAAGCTAGCCCTTGGGCATTTCAAATGTATAAGCAATGGTCAGATAGGAGAGAAAAACAATGGAATCGGACCTCAGTGAAAGGACCATCACATCATCGTGACGTAATGTCAATTGAATCCTTAAAATTAATATAAAAGGAAAAGTTTGGAAATTATTAGTTAGTTATTACAAGATGACAGATATGTGTTAAGTTGGAGAGGGTTGGAGGAGAAGGGATTGAAAGACACACTTTCAATTCCTTCAGTTGTTCAAAAAAATGAAACATCGTTTTCCAATATTGCGGACCACAGGACATCAAGGCCCGGAAGAATACCATCAACCATAAAGGACCAACGGTTAACTGCACACCGATCTCCTTATGACTTCATGGGAATTAACACCTTCCATTACAAAAAATCAGAGACTACGGACATTTTTCAAAACAGTAAGAAATATATAATTAATGAACATTTGAAAACATTAAGAACTTTAAAATATAAACTTTCCCTGTATTTAAAAAAAAAATAGAAATAGATTCCTATCTGACCAAACTAAATTATTTATTAATTAGTTATAATTTTATTTGATGTATTTTTTTTTTAAAATCATTTCCATTTTTTTTTTTTTTTGTTCTTTAAGTTTTATTTATGATTTTTGTTTTGCGATAAATTAAATTATATAAATGTTAAACTTAAGTCAGGCGTGAATGGCTATATAGATTTGTAAAGTTATATTAGGGGAGGGTAATCTTAGGTTATTTGTTTCGTAGTTGAATTAGGTCAATGGATTGGATATATTGGTGTAATTAGTAGATGTAGTATGAGGTTCACTACAGGCAGAATCGCTGTATATGCTGCACAAAACCTTGTTGCCTATGGATGGGATTGTAAGTTGGCAAAAAGGGCCACGGTCCCTTCCTATGGAGTTTTTATTTTATTGTTCTTCTTGCCATACAGATGTAATATTCCTGTATTGGACAAGAGTCAATGTCTTCTCTAACTATACTGTTCAGATGTCCATTCCTGACAGTATAGTATATTGTGCTGTTGTATTTTCATGCTACATTGAATACATCAATGTATCAGATGGATTGACACCGGTTTGACTGCAAACTTTTGGCCTAAGGTTAAATAAGGATAGAATATTTTTTTCAAATGCATCTATGTAGTCTATTCATACTCGACACTCTAAATAAAAATGCATTAAATTTAAGTTGGGTATAGACGCTTGCATGGGTTCATTACCGGTTAATTATGTTTTTGGTTTTCATATTTGATCAAAATGTATAGACATTCGGTAAATACTGATACCTTACGGTGAGTATCTAAGATGTATTTATGTCGGATGTCTTTTAAGTTATTGGTGTCTTGCGGCATCTTATGATGAATGCCATTGGGTTTCTTATAAATTCCCCTCTGCATTTCCATCAATGACTTTATATTTTGATCGTTTATGTTTATTTTGAAATGTTTTTGACCATGTAATCTATGTAACCGATCTATACTCAACATTAAAAACACATTTTATAAATCCATCTGTGCGAACTTATAAAATTTAAAATGTAAACTTATAAAAATTAAAATGTAAAATCAAATTCTAAAATCAAGTTAAAATTATAAAGTAAAAGTAATGTTAAAATGATTCAAAATTTATATGTGCGTTAATAAATGTTTGTGTGTATAATTACTGCAGTGGCTTATTTTGTTCTTTTTTTTATATATCTTAGATAGGAATTTAATATAAAATATAAATCTCTGCTGTTCCACTGAGCTAGTGACAATGGGCTAACAATCGAAATCAAAACATATTAAATTAAAAAAAAAAAATTTTTTTTTTGACTTACGTATCTGCCTACTTTATAAATTTTCTAGGTTCAAACGCCTAGTGGCGCCCTGTAGTGTAGATTACATTAAGTCCCTTTCTCTGGATTGTTATAATATATATATAAACTCTGATTTAAAAAATGACTAGTAAATACTAATGATATACATATATAAAAAAATCAAATGTTACTGAATTTAATATAGCTTGTATTGCAAATGTAATATAATGAGCATGCTAATAGCTATTTAAGTTAGATAGCTGGATATGAAGGCATAGATGCCTGAAAAATTCACATTTTGTACTTATTAGTTAAGCTGGAATTTTAAATTTAGTGTCTGAATATCCTAGCATCTCACTGATGATAGCCAGTAGTTTGAAACTGGTTTGGGGATAGGGATAATTTTAGATAAAGATTTTTAAATTTTTATTTTGTGGCATTTATCAGAAAAAGTTTGCTTCTATTAAAACAATATATATATTGTGCCAGGCACGTTTGATGTGGCCAAGCACAAGATAAGGTCAGATAAATTAATGGTCGAAATTACGTAAAAAGCCATTAAATGGGGGGTGGGTATACTATTTATATAATTAAAAATTGTTATAAATTAAGAGAGAGAACTGTGGCGATAATATAAACTCTCACACACACATGTTTAAAGCCAATGTTTAAAGGCTTAGAAATATGTATTTGCAATTTTGATTTTTGTGTTTTTTATTTTTTTTAAAAAGAAAAAGATAACTCCAAAATGTATTTATAATTTGAAATATTTTTGTTTGTTGAAGAAACAGCTTTTATTTAAAAAATTGTTATTCTCTATTTATATTTTTTGAGGATTTACAAAAATGTAAAAAGGAAAATTTTAAATATTAATGTTGATTAAAAATATTTAAGAATAATTTCAAAATTGAGGTTTTAATGGTCATTTTCTCTTCAGTTGCATTTGAGCAAGTCATTGTCTTAAATTTAAAAAAAGCCTAAAGGCATTGTGACTTCCTGTCCATGCTAAAATAATTTTAACAGGACAAAAAAGTCTAATTAGACTTGCGATAATGTGTGGAGAGAGGAATGTTCAAGTTATATGAGACAATCTTTTAATTAAAACAGAAAAAACTTCGATTCTGATAATGAAATTAATCAAGAGTAAAAACATGTTATCATTTCATTGTGATCTGAATGGAGATATAAAAAATAAGAAAAAACTAATTGGAAATCAAATTCTTAAAACAATTAGTCAAACCAATTCAATGAGATTTAATTAATTTTTGTGTATGGAGGTGGGATATCTGTTCTGAAATTGCGAGGGGCAGTTGACTTTTGATTTTCAAAGAAGGAGATTGATCTTTGATTTTCAAAGAAGGTAGTCTAACTTTTTCTTGTCAAAGAGAGCAATTCAGTTTGCAAATCTTATTGGGAAGCTAATGCTATTTGGAAACACGTGAAGTCATGCAACTGTTTTCTAATACCTTGCCATCATTGAAATAACCTAGCAGTTGACCAGTCAGTTGATTCTGATGGAAGCATAACTACAACATGCCATCGAAACCTGCAGTTAACCTAGGATCCTTAAACCAATAAAGAACAATTGATATCATTTAATATCCTGTTAAATATCCATTCTCCAACATAGGAAAAGATGCAAATCAAGCATTCGCTTGCAGATAAAATGACCATGGAATAGAAGCCGACTTCAGCGCGTCCATCCAGCTCTGCTCCTGCCATCCCAACAGAATGTAAACCCTGAGATTCAAGCACCAAGGTGATGATGATCAATTCTATGAACTTATAATGCAGTCAAGTCCAGCCCTTGCCGCAGTAGATGAACGTATAGCCCACTCAAAACCCATACAAGAATGCTCATAGACTTTATCGGGTACACTATTTTTTTGTGTTTATTTTATTTTAAATTTAATATCCATTTCATAAATATATATTTCATGTACATACGTATATAAACTCACCTGTATATAACTTGTTAATTTTTCTTTATCTGCGTAATGCATATGTGTGAGTTTATTTATAATCCACAGATCACTCTCTCACGTATAATTATTTGATTTATTTTCTTATTAAGAAAGAAATTTTCCTTTATTTAATTTAATTATTGCTTTATTAAGTATTTTTTTATGATTATGATTTTGTTGTAGTAATAGGATTTATGTAGTGTAACATTTGTTTCATATATCTAATCGATCTGGGAATGTATTCATATTATAAATGGTATGGGTAATGGTTTAATAAAATATTTATATTATAATTCTAAAGTGACTGCTGCCATAATTTTTCTTTATTCTCTTTGTCATTTACTTTCTCTAACCCCATATTAGTTAATTATGCGAGTTTTCTGATCCTCATTCTTTAACTGAGAAAAGAGTACGCTGAGCTAGCAAATGGGAAATCATCTTACCAGGTTTTAAATCTC
Source organism: Epiperipatus broadwayi (assembly GCA_028023455.1). Taxonomy (NCBI): domain Eukaryota; kingdom Metazoa; phylum Onychophora; class Udeonychophora; order Euonychophora; family Peripatidae; genus Epiperipatus; species Epiperipatus broadwayi. The sequence continues at coordinate 9,369,954 of JAQFVV010012417.1, forward strand.
TATTAAGCACGAGGATACTTATTTATTATTTTTTTATGAATAATTATTTATTGGCACACATGCCCTAATATCATTTGAACTTACATATCCTTTCAGGAGGAGAGTTAAATTTCCTTCTGGGAGTGGCACGAGGGGGTTGATTTAGAGTCATCCCCCAAAGATATGTAAGAGTCAACCTTTCCATAAGTATCTTCTGTGTCCATAACACTGTTACGGTAGAGTTTTGAATCTCTTCTTACTTCGGCATGTCACCATATTTTCCCTCATGTTCGGTTTATGCACATGCTCATATCAATGGAGTAAAAGTTAACCGGTATAATATATATATATATATACACCTGGGTCTCGTTTTACGCGATAGATAGGTTCCTCAGAAAACACGCGCAAAGGAAATCGCGCAAAAATAGACGTAACTTACATTGAAAAAGGGGGAATGGGTTTTTGATTTTTCAAAATTCGCGTAAAAGCAAAGCACCAATGTAAAATTACTTTAAAATTCGCACAAAAAAATAATAAGGAAATAAAATATGACTAATAAAAAATTTCAAATTTGAAAAAAATTGATACAAGACAAATCTTTTTTAACTATAATATTTAGTTTTATTCAAAATAATATATTTTTATGCATAATTTACATTTTTTTTATACACGTTTTAATTATTATCGATATTTGCCGAAAACACGTTCGTTTGCAAACTGAGGAAATACAACTAGTGCTAACTTCACACTCATGTTAGGTCAATGGATTTCTGGTGACAATGTAATTAGTAATTAATCTTTGAGATGATGATTTTATTAATTGTTTATGAACTTAGACTTATGATAATAAAAAGACATTTATTCACCACTGCTGGGAAAAATTTAATTAAAACTAACAACTAAAAATTAAATTCTTATTTTTGTCTTTAATTTTCAATTTTAATTGTGTCCACTGCTATTACCTTTTAAAAATACACTTGTAAACACTAAATGATTAATAATTGATTACGTTCTTTTTTAAAAAGCAAAAACAGAATGTGATTTAAAATGCAAAATTAACATGCACAATGTTTGAACAAATTTACATCATAATCTTGTAAAATTTAATATGTGTATACATAAAATGTGCAAATCATGATTTTAACTTTATTATTGCATAAAATCTTACTATTATAAAGAACTGAAAATATTGAAATTACTAAGATGAAAGTCGAATTCCAATAATGTGCTATTACTTTCAATATAACATAAGAGTGCAAAATTTATTACTTAAAGTAATAGCGCATTATCGGAGTTCGACTTCCAGTGAACTTCAAAATCGTGTAACTTCAAAATCGTGTTAAATAAGTCCATGTAAAAAGAGACCCATGTGTATATATATAATGGTGTGGGGTATCAGGGTGGTGGAATGATGGCATTCATCAACAAATATAAAACAAAATTTTAAAATTAAATATTAAAACTAGTTTTTACTATTTAAGAAATATATATATATAAGAAAGTTTATATATTAAAAAGAGCATGAGATCCTGAAATCTCTCAGAGATCAGCCAGCTAACTTCTCAGAGCAACATATAAAAGTAAAAATAAGTAATACTCAAAATAATACAACCATTCATAGTCATGAATTATCAACAATAAAATAAATTAACAGTCCAACTTGAGGCTGGATTTTAAATATGAATCAACAGTCAATCTAGTGACTGGATTTGAAATGGGTCTACTGTATACCAGGTCAAATATTTAGCCTTTGTCAGCTTGTAGCAGATTATTGAAACCATTAATTTGAATGCACACTTGAGTGCTAATCCATCAGAATGCTTAACCAAAAAAATCTAAATAAAAATGCTGGGATTTTAAAACATGCTAATTGTCATTAATGTTCTGGCCACTTAGTTCCATTAACATACTGGCCATTATAAACTTAATTTTTAATAAGACTAAACTAAAATAAAATGTAGTGCATGAACTTTAAAGAATGAATACTTAGCACAATCCAAGATTTAACTGGGTGTCCATAAACACATATATATCACCATTCATATAATTAGTTGGTATGCATGAATCTAGCTTAAAAGAACAAGCTCAAGTGCTATTATAATGACTAAGAGATGCAGCAATACAATTTTTAACAGTTGAATACAAGTTTATTAACACCAATAAAATGATATTAAGGTTTTTAGAATATGGTTCTACAATTAGAAGCCTTCTGATTTTGATTAACATACAATAAAAAATTATATTGTGATTTACAAAATTACTGTACAAAATTCAGGTTACTATTATTGTTTACATATACATCTGGGTCTCATTTTATGTGGATTATTTTAATGCAATTTTGAAGTTATATGATTCATGTTTCTTCTTAATATCTTTCATATTTCACTATATTTATTAGATATCAAGAAATTTAAATTATTAATAACTTATTTTGACTTGAAATACTTTTTTGCCTGAAGTTGTATTTAGAATCTTAGCTTCTATGTAAATAACCTACTTGTACTAATGAGTAAATAATAATAATAATAATAGATTTATACTTACGTATAAAAATATTGCAATAAATATTCAAAAATTTTAAACTTTTAAAACATATTTTGTTAGATATAGCAGAAATAAATAATCTTGTAGATTTTTAAAATAAATAGTGAAGATTTTATTGATTTTGTAAACTGAAAATAATCTTTCTAATGATAATGTATAATCTTTTTGTTTTGATTGCAATCTCAGTTTTTAAATATAGAAATAAAATGTGAACATTTAAATTTTATTTTGGTAGTAAACAAAAAAAGACAAATTTATTATTTTCTGATAAGTAAAAAACCTCTTAAATTCCAATGAGAGCTAAATAGTTATATGTCTGGATATGGCAAGCTTTATAAACAATTAATAAAATCATCATCTCAAATTTTGTCAACAGAAAACCATTAACACAGCACAAGACTGAAAGTGGCACTAGTTGTACTTGCTCTTGTGATGAATCTGATTTCTTACCAGTTCACAAATGAATGCATATTGTCAAATAGTGTAATGATTAAAATATGTATGAAAAAAATTAAATACTGTAGTTAATAAAAAAAGTAAAAAAGTTTGTCTTGTATTTTTTTTTTTCAAATATTTGAATTTTTTTATTAGTCATACTTTATTTCTTTATTTTGTTAATGCAAATTTTAAAGTAATTTTTTGTTGTTGCTTTGCTTTTATATAATTTCTGAAAATTACTGAACATAACTCCCATTTTTCAAGGTAAGTTAAGTCTATTTTTGTGCAATTTTTTTAATGTGGGTTTTCTGTGGAACCTATTTACCACATAATGTAAGACCCAGGTATATGTTCCATTAGGTTTATCTAATCACAGACATGTGGCTTAATATAAAATGAACATGTTTGAATTGATATTTAATAAGAGAAAATGATTAAAATTTACTTATAAATGTCTGATACACATTGATATACATATACACACATTTTGTGGCATTATAATTTCTAGACATATTTGAATTGTCATATACAAACAAAATTTAATTAAAATTTTACATATATGTGAGTGTGTATATGTGCACATTGATCTTTACATCATATTTTAATTTAACAAAGTACATTATTAATTCTTGATTTAACATATATGTTGTGCACATAAAAATGTGTATAAACCCTGGATTTTATAGTATATATTTTAACTTGTCATGCTAATAATATATTTTTTATAATTAATTCCATTTGAAAAATATACATAAAATTCACACATACATGTGTGTATCCACAAAAATGTAGATGATATGAACCAGTTATTGAATTCTATCATAACAGTTTACTATCTTTTTTCCCTTTCTTTAAATATCAAATTCTTGACTGCTGATAAAAGTTAAATTCACCAGCATGTATATTTTATTATTTTATATTGTCATAAATCTATAAATGAAATTCAGTTTTATACATATTTAACATACATGTTTTGTGCATATTGAATTGCATGCACACATTGACATCTATATCATTTTATCAAAATAAAATCATTAATTTTATATGTAATTCTTGATTTAACATATTGAGTGCATAGTAATGTATGGGCACATTGATGTTTATATTATATATTTTCAGTTATCACAATAATATTACATTTTTCATAATTGATTCAATATTGAAAGTTTATAAAATTCATTCATTATTTATAACAAGTTTTACTGCTTGATGATTACAGTTTTGTTGTTTTTTTAAAAATAAAATCAATTTTTAACTGGTAACTGTTTTGATTAATTATCAATGCATTTTAAAATGTCACTTTTTCTTTTATAGTCTAAAAGATTTTCTGGAATTTTTTTTTCTTTTAAAATATAAATTTTCAAGTAATTCTTTCTATATATGTATGACCATCACATGTTACTCTTAACTACATAACTTTTAAAATGTAATTTTAGACCAGAGAAATTAGTCAAAATTTCATTATTATATATAACACTATCATAGGTTACATTTAACTAACCATAATGTCATTAAATTAAATATTAAAAATTTTAAAATGTCTTTCAAAGAATTATTTGAAAACAACTCACTTTTGTATATACATTTATTGATGCTTCTCTGCATATAGATGCAGCAGCATATGTATACAAATTTCTTCACATTTTCTCTTGGTGGGCTTGGTTTTAGTGATGGTCATCATTGAGATAGGTATAATTCAGGTAATTTATTGATATGCCATGAGATCTCTTTTGTCTAGAGCTTGATGGACTTCAGATCAGAAAGCTGTTTTCTAGAACACATTTAACTGGCTAATTGATCCATTTGAAGCAACCCTGACTTCATGTGAATCAAAACTCTAGCATACTAAATTAGTATACTGTTGCTTCTTTGAATTACTTCATGGCAGTTCTCTGTATAATCCTGCCAGCTACTTCTCTCATTAGTTAATTGTTACCACCTTTGCTACTAGCTCTGCAGGTAACTATTTTGCTAACTGTTTCTCAAAAATTACTAGCAAAAACTACTATCCAGACTAAAATATTTTTTTTATACAATCCTTTTATAGTCTTGAATTGGGGTGATAAAAACACATTTAATTAAAAATAATGTTTTTTTTCCTGTCTTTTCAAAAAGGTCACTAATTCTTTCAAAAGCAACTTTGAAATTTTACCAGAGGTGTGATCTACTTAGATAGAGAAGTGTATACAAACATTAATTAAAAGATTTCAAAAATATATTTTTTTTACAATTATCAGTTTGATCTTCTTGTTTTTGAATTTCAAAATCAGAATTCAATAAAAATATTATTTAGACTTTTTTAAATATTTATTTCAAAATGAAATTTTATTTTAAATTCAAAATTATTTAATCCCTAGTTATTATTTCAGGAAATGTAGAAAATATCTTCTTTTTGTTTGTCTGTGTTTATTTCTATTTTTCTTTTACTTTATATATGTATGCACACATGCACAACTATGTTGCTGTTGCCATGTAATTCAACTGATTACAATATATATATATCGTAAAAACATTTGTATGAATGTACATTATATATATATATATATATATATATATATATATATAATTACATTCATACAAATGTTTTTACAGGTTATAGATATAAATGACATATTTTTCAGGTTCATCCATTTAAGATTTTAATTAGATATGCCAACATTTTGACTTGATCACACAAGTGTCCAACTTGGAAATGAATAATTACATTTTCATACTCTGCCATTCTCTTACAGGGTTTAAATATAAAATTTTGAATATATATATCATTAAAAACCAATCAACATTTAGACAAACCCAATATCATTAACAAACAACAATTTTAAACTGTTGTCAAGGCAACCTTCTTTTAACAATAGTGGTGAAATCTCACCTTTATATAATGGTCCAATATATGTATATAGACACTAAAGCAGGGGTCCCCAACCCTATGCCCATGGGTACCATTGTGCCTGCAGGCCATTTTCTGTGTGCTCGCCGCTATCCGAACATGATAAAAAATTATTTATCTGATACATATAAATCTAATTTTTAAACTTTCTTATAAATTATTGTATTATATTTTATTCAAATTGTAGGGCATACTATACTTTTACAGTGTAAAAATATAAACGTTAATTATGTTAAAATTTTATTTTTGAAATAAATATTTTTTTGTACATTATGTGTATTATTAGTAATATCCAACTATAAATTTACATTGAAAAAATAAATGGTGCCTGCCATCTGGTTGAAAAAAATAAATGGTGCCCACCACCTCGCCAGTATTATAGAATGTGCTCTTAAGTGCAAAAAGGTTGGGGACCCCTGCACTAAAGATTGCAACTTACCACAGAGACTGAAATTATTGATACAAAGAAGTTTAAATAAACCTTTTTAAACAGGTAAATATAACCTGTTCTGAGGGCAGACTAATAAATTAGTCAATTTATTATTAAAAGGAGGTTGTCTTGACAAAAGTTTAAAATTGTTGATTGTTAATGATATTGGGATTGTCTAAGTGTTGTCTGACTTTTAATGATTATTTACAAACTCATTTAGCCTTGAACATTATTACACTTATATATATTTAAAAATATATTACATAATCTCAATATTATCACATATTCTTCTAAATGATTAATAATAGTTATTGCTATATTTATCTAAAGTAGATGATGTCAAAGATATGGTTTGAGTTAATTTGGCACTTGTAATTCAAAATGTAATATATATATATATATATATATATTATATATACATTTTGAATTACAAGTGTATTTTATATATATATATATATATATATATATATATATATAAGAAAATACAGTAATTAAAAGTTTATATAAAAACAAGTATTAGTTGACAATAACTACAAAGATAGTTGAAAGCGTTTCTAAGTGACCGTTATAGATATATTTTTATAAACTTTTAAGTACTGTATTTTCTAATATTTATTTATAAATTTACATATATTATTTTGAAGAAATACAGACATCGATTTGTAATGAAAACATAGACTGGAATAACTCAAATGAAATTCAAGCCAAAGTTGCAAACAAATATAGTGATAGTTTTGATGAATATTGATTAATTTTTTTATAATGAACAAAATTATTCAATTAGAAGATGCAGAGTATAATTATTAAGTTTTCTGTGAAATGCTAGCAGGTCACTATGGACAAGCATAATAATATATCACCAATGATTTATCATTACTTGGCATTTTTTTAAAACATTTTATTTCAGAATTTTAATATTTAAAGCTATACCGTCCTACAAAATTAGATATTTAATTATTCTAAAAAAAAATATAGCTTTATACACCTATTAATTAATTCTTTTATTATCTTTTCCTATTACTTGAACTTTTTCACATAATGCAAATAAGCTTTTCTGTTTCATTTTAATCACAAATATGACTTACCGACTTTTTATTTTATGTATTATATAAATTATTTTATCCAGAATTAAGCTCATGAAACCTTATTGGATTTTTTTAGTTACTTTTCTCATCATTTATTATAATTCACATAATTTTTTTATTAATACCTATTCAATCATTGTTCCAATAACTTAAATTCGATCAATATTTTTATCACAATAATGTATTAACATTTTAAAAGATTTATATATGCAGAAGTGTAGCAATAAGATATTAAGATGTGAATGACTTCAGCTACAGGTTTATAGATGAATAATATTTTCACAGTAAGGAAATAAGGCACTTTAATTTTGTTTATACATGACTCTTTCAATATCTATAATGTCACTGTATAGAGATAAATGTTTCTACTTACAAGCCCATGATCTAGGATTCAGTAAAACTTGAAAGTTTTTTTTGCAATCATGCATAGAATTTTTCTTTCAAGTGCTTGCCTGCAACTGATTAATATTGATATTGACTAATAAATGAGTGTCAAGATATTCTTTTTTTGGCAAAAAAATAAATATTGGTATACACCAAAATCTTCATTAGCCAACAATTGAAAAGGCTGGTGAAAAATGTCCTTTCTAGCAGTTTCAACAATGACACTGCATTGTATTTATTAGAAGGTATATATTTCAAAATCTTAAAATATTAGCATCAAAAAAGACTTTCTAATAATGCCCAATATATCTATATATTAAAAAAAATTTCAGCAATGTATAAAAAGAATCATTACCAATATTTCTTAAAAGTAATAGAATATCAAATTTTATAAATAATAATATGACTAAAACAAACCAGGATACATTTTTACTAAAATTCTTATTAATGAGCACATATAGATGGAACTTCCTTTTTCAGAATCATTGTGATAGTTTTTAGTTCAAAAAATAGAGGATAGTGAGACATTAAGATGCAGAATAAGTTTTTTTTTACTGAGCCCCAAAAATGTGAAAGTCATTGCTGAAAAAATTTGTTTATTGAATCAACAGATGGTCAAGGGATCAATTAAACTGCTGATTTAATTTTATTTCCACCAGTAATTAATGATAGTGCCAAAAGTATTGATAATTCTAAAAGATTATTTGATTAAAAAATACCCACTTAAATAAATAGAGATTAAAATTTTTTTTTAATGAGACCAACAGTTGTGTTTAGTTTAGAGACAAAATTTTCATAACATAATGCCAATAACTAGCCACTACTATCTAAACCAGAACTTGCAAATGCTGATGATCTTATAAAATAACAAATATAATTTAATATAAGCCATAAAAAGCATAGTAATTTTGCTTCCTATGATTTTATGTTTGTGGAATCAAAAAATAATTCTTATAAAAATATTATAATACCCAAAACTAAATTATTATATTTCAAATGTAATTTTTGATATCATAGTGGGAAAAAAATATTGGTTTGACTAAAATTATCAGTATTGAAGAAGAAATAATGCCAAGTATTCCACTTGAAACCATGACATATTTTGTTTGGAATATTTCTTTGAAATATGAAGGAAGGCATAATGTATAGAGACTATCTAATCAATTAGTTCATCATCCTATATCCATTAATTTCATAATCAATAGTCATATCTGCTTATTTTTTCTAATCATATTTTGGGCATGTAATCTCTAGTAGTGATTAGATAAAATAATTAAAAGTTAGTTGTGCTAACAATTTTCAACTCACCAGATTACTAAAATCGGGGCCTTGAAAAAAAAAAAACAGGAATATTATTACCTGTCAATAATATGCTAGGTTAACATAACATAATCAATGCTAACATGGATTTTTCTGTCATCAAAAACAAACAATTCACACTCCATTAGATAACAGGGAATCAGACACTCTACTTTTACATAATTTAGTTTTATCTTTAAATGTTTATAATTCTTAATAATCCTTCTACAGCTGCAGAATAAGCAAATTTTAGATTTTGAAGTACCTCAATTCTAGTCTATTAAATTCTATTATAAGATTTGTGATCATAATACCAATATGATCTTCAACTTCTGATATATCTCGATTCCAAATTTTCTAGCAAATATAAAATGTATAGAAGAGACATATGTATATCTAAGTTTATCACATATATTTATAGATTAAAAAACATGTGGGATTGCCAAACCAAAGGTAATTAAAGTGCCTTTGGAAAAAAAAAATATTTTTTTCATATATATAAGAACTTTAATGAATTTATATATACTGTGCATATAGTTGCTTGATTGTCTTTTGTTTATTTTCTAGACCTTTGATTTTAGGAAAATATAATAAGTATTCTTATATGATCTTGAAGACACTTGAAAATATTTGTTAAATAATGTAATAATAAATTCTCAATTCTGCAACAAGAAATATTTCTCTCGTTTTTATATTTTTTAAGTAAAATGCAAATAAAAGTTTTAATAAAAATTTTACGTTAAACAAACAAATATAAATATTATAATAAAATTGTTTTTGTTTTTTTTTTGACAAAAAGGAACATTAAATATGCTTTATTACTTTTGAAACCAAATAACTTTATATATATAATCTTCGCATAATATATCTAATTTATTTTAATATGTAATATTTTAAAATAAAATTTGAAAAATTACCTACCTAAAGGAAATCAATAATTCTAAAATTTTATGTAATAAAATATGCGTATGATTTCTTTTTTTAGCTCAACTTGACATGTCGATTCAATTTCTTTCTTAATTTAATATTAAATGGTAACCCATTATTAAAGAGGGAGATAATGGCAAATATTTTTGAAAATTATTTTTTTGAATGATATTCTTTCGAAAGACAACATATTTATCGTATAATAGAAGCATCTTTTAAAAAATATCATCTAAATGCTTCAAAGAAATTGACAGATCAATCAACTTCAGCATCATTCATATAAATTGCTTCAATAATAGAAAGAAATGTTGCCTAACTACTTTTAAAAAGCAAGGCTTGATAGCTGTGATCTGGTGGTCAATAAAAGATTAGACTATTTCGGAATAGCAAAACAAATTCTAAAGCTTATTTTTATTAAATATATAAATATTTGAATTATATAAAAGAACAAATAATATGCTCATTTAAGTTTTATTATGACTTAAAACTTTATAAACAATCAATGTCATTAACAACTACTTCTAAATAAGTGCATCCATTCTAAATCTAGAAAAAAATATGTATATATAATTAAAAAGAAATTGAATCAAAATTGCTGTTATGTCTAATTAAAATGTAGAAAAATGATTGTTCAAAAGTACGATTCCATTGTCATAGTTAGTGTAGAAAGATGCATGATGGCAGAATGATCTAAGATGTCAGGTTCTTATAATATTCTAAGTAATTGTAAACAAAAGATAAAAAAAATAGAGGAAGAATAAAAGAAAGAGAAAAGAAGCTAAAATAGACAAATGATTTTTAAAATAAAGAAAAAAATAGTAATAGAAAGATATTGTGAAATGTATGTGCTAAAATTGCAATTTTGAGAATATAATATAAATGTCATAATACCCAGTATAAATAAAAAAACAAAAGTAAATAGTATAGTATGAAGATAACAGATCTTCATTGACATCAAAAGAACCGCATTTACAAATTGATTGATATATTTAAAAATATATAAACATTTTAATAAAATGAAGAAATAGAGAATTTTTTTTGTCAAAATAATCCCTACTTTTGGAAAGGGAAATTTAATGTTCCAATTCATCTCATTCAGGGTAAAATAAAAATTTTCAATAAGATATTTTCTACACTAGTTATATATTCTTTCATCGTCTTCTTTCAATCATTTCATTAACTATCTGAAAAATTAATCCAAATCTCATGATTTTTTTACTCTTTTTTATAGTCAACATAATATATATTCTAAATTCATCATCAAACATTATCAATCCACTACAGGATGAAGGTCTCTTTAAGTTCAATCCATCTTCTCTGATCTTTACCTTCTCTTCTCCACATCACCTCTGCACACTTTTTTATTTCATCCATTTCTGAGTCTTTTACAATCTATCGAAATCCAGTTTAAGTTTTCAATTGTCCATCTGTTATCATCTCTTCTAGTAATATTTCCAGCCCAACTCCATTTCAGTCTTTTTATTTTTTCAATGAGGTCAGTAACACCTGTTTGTTTTCTTACCCATATATTACATTTTTGCTTTCTTCTTGTTACTCTCAACATGAATCCCTTCATACTTTTTGAGTGGTCTGAAGTCTCTGTATTGCTCTTCTATTAAGTGTCCAAGTCTCAGATCCATAAATAAGAACTGGTAAAACACATTTATTAAAAACCTTCATTTTCAAACACATAGTCATTTGCATTAAGAGAATTCAGTTAAAAGGCTTTAAAAATTTTTTATCCACAAGCATAAAAATCATTCTATACCAATAATGATTTGATGAAAAGTCATTCATCTATATCAAGGCTGTGATTATTGAAGTATTGTTAATCTCAAGATTGTATGTGAATTAAAATCATTTTGTCTCATAATCAATTTTTTTTTTTTAAAACTATTATTAGAGACTGAGAAAAAAAATAAAAGAATGGATCTCCACAAGGATGGAATGTGATGAATTTCCTTGCACTTGTTTAAACTGTTAGATTCAGAATTTCCACAAATTTTATCATAGTTCATAAATCATATTTTTCCAATCTAGCTAATATTTTAATGTTCTTAAGTCAGGGATGTGACTAATATTTAAAAAAATGTAATGTAAAAGCTGAAATAATTATCTTTTGACTGAAAGCAACTTTTATGCTTTTAACTCTTAAACAAATATGACATTTACCCATGCAACTTCTTGAGCCTTGTAAATATGAAATTTTACAGACATCTTGATATTCTAAAAATACTTTGTCAAAGGAAATAAAAGTTTCAATGTTAAAACTAACAAGAAGTCTGATGATCTTATCAATGACATCTTTAATGTAAGAAAAAATTACTCTACATTCAAACAATGATTTTTTAAAATTTTCATTACTTTCCTCTTTCTTATTAACAACACTATATACATAACTGATTATAATGCATCCCTATAATAATTAGAAAAAGTGATATTTTTAATTGCAGATATTTGTTGGCCAAGACGATTTTTTATCCAACAATCATTGTGTTCTCATCAAAATATTTTTAATCACAAAAAATTTATGAGAACGATAGTAAAAATTAGATTTGAGTTGTTTGTGTAGGTACATTTTTTTAGAATGCTATCATCCTGCTCATATTTTCTGTGGCTAAAAATATTTTGAAATTTTTTTTTTCTGATGAGAATCACAAAGATAAGAATCATTTTAATCAACAAATATCTGTAATTAAAAATATCATCTCCTCTAATGTTTACAGTAAATGCATTATAATCAATTATGTATATATAATTCATGACATGAAAGAGAAAAGTAATAAAAAAAAATCTTTGTCTGAATGTAGATTAATTCTGTCTGACATTAAAAGGCTTACTGATAACATAAAAAAATATATTTAGTTTTAACATTAGGACTTCCTTTTTCATTGGTAAAATTTGAATTTTTTCATAAACCTAAAAACTAAGTACTACTTTAGAATATCAAGAAGTTTACGAAATTCCTTATTTTTAATGTTCAAAAAGCTAAGTGGGTCAATAAAATAGATAAATTAAGTTAAGAATTATGCAGCATAATATGCTTTAGGTCAAAAGACAATCATATTAGCTTTTAAATAATATTTTTTAAATATTAGTCCCAACTCTGGTTTTGAGAACAGTAAAATAATAGCTATATTTAAAAAAATATGATTTGTTAAATATGAAAAAGTCTGCTGAAATGAAAAGTTTGAATAGTTTAAAGAAGTGCAAAGAAATTCAACACATTCCTATCTAGTAGATAAGGGGGACCAAACATCTGAATTTTGTAATAAAAATTGTATATTTATTTTTCGATGTTATAAATAGCATTCATTTCAAAGTACAGCTCATTTAATGCAATGCATTGGTCTAAACATGTTTTTCACATTTCAAAGTAGTCCAGATACTCTTGCAGGATGATGTCTTTTAGTACCTGCATCATTTCTTTTTCATCACTTCTAGGCAAAAAAAATATTGAGGCATTTTTTCATTTGAGAGAATAAAAAGAAGTTGCATGGAGTGAGAGTGAGTAAATATGGTTAATGGATAATCTAGATCATGCTAAATTTAATTAAAAATTATTTCACACCCAAGGCTTTGTGTGGTGGCACATTCTTGTAGTAAAATTTGCATTATCCATTAAGCCAAATATGGATGTTTTTATTTTACTTCATTATGCAAACTTTTTACAACTTGTAGTTTTAAATACATGTTTGTTACAAACAATTTCTGAGTGAACAATGCTATTTGAATCCAGAAAAAAATCAGCATTATCTTGACATTGGACTTCACTCACCACACTTTTTGAGACATAGTAAATTTTATGCTTCCACAAAACCACTCATAAATTGGTGTTTTCCCCAGATAAGCTTGTTTGTAGGCAACAAAAAAAAAGAACTGCATATTGTTACAACTGCTCAGCCATTTCAAAAATCAAATAAGCAAGATGCTCTTAACAAAAACATTTATTATACTGCAACATGACTTCACTTAATAATGGCAGAATAATGCAGGATGGTCTCCTCAAAAGACATCTAGTAGTAGAAACATGTACTACAATGCACATTCCCTTCAGAAAAGAATTCCAGTTTTTTGGTATTCTATCATATATCCATTATTTTCTAGCAACAATTTTAATGTCAACTAGAAAACATATAATAAAATTATGTTACCTTTCCTTTCACTGTATATTGGTTAACTTCCTGATAAAATACTGTAACATTAAAGGAAGATATTTTAATTTACACAATTTTGATATTACTTGAATCACAAAAGCACTTCTGAAACCATAAGTTTTAACAAAGATGAATGTGATTCTGAAACCATAAGCTTTAACAAAGATGAATGAGATTTTATTAAAATGCTAGCAACAATTTACTTCTGCAGAAAGGGCTTCAGTGTTTGTCGATAAGAACATTTTAAAGCCTTTAAAAATGATTCTTTTATTGTGGTCATAGAAGATATTTAGTACTGGATACCTCTACATTGTATTTTCCCAAAATTTCTTTAATTTCATTATTTAACAATAAAAATATTCACTATAATATATATATATATATATATATATATAGAGAGAGAGAGAGAGAGTAAGAGAGAGAGAAAGAGAGAGAGAGAAAGAGCGAGAGAGAGAGAAAATGCAAGTAAATAATTTCTTTTAAGATTTTGAAGACAAATTTGATAGAATGAATTTAAAGAAGGAGAAATGATTATTAGAAAATTTCTATATAATAAGGAAGATATTTATATGATTAAATATTTTTTTTAATAAATTACAGAAAGTAATGAAAGAAAGGTGTTATTTATTTTTTGTTTTATATTTAACTACAAGTATAGTATATATACTTAAAGAAGATGTAATTAAATGGGATGTGAAACCAGACTTTCAACCTCCCTTCAGTCATTCACTCTGTCTAACATAACAAATACACATAACCACACTATGGAAAAAATAAATGATCTCCAGTGTATGTATTTTGTGCTGAACCTGCATTCATCAGTTGGTTTGGAAATCTGATGACAGAATTTCAAAGCCTTTGTTGATGCCTTATTATTATCATACCTATGTTGACCTTAAGTTATTCTGACCCCTCATATGTAGGTCATTTTATATTCGTAAATAATTACTGTTTTAGTGTGAAATAAGTATTGGTATATAAAGATTGCATCAGATTTTGCTATTAAGGTCATGTTGAGCTAAACCAAACAATAAGTACAATTAAAATCAATTATAGAAACTTTCAAATAAAAATAAATAAAATTAAAGAAAGTTGAGTAAATAAACAATGATGATAGGGATAGAAAGAAAAACAAAGTTAATTACATTGCCTAATTAAGCATTTAATAAGAGTAATAATTTTATAGTCAAATAAAGTTTGATTTATGAAAGAGATGAGTTAAATGTTATGTTTGAAGTGTTATAAGAAATATGAATGTTTCAGAAACAATAAAAGATTCAATGTTTAATAATACTGTTGGTTTGGAAGAGAATGAAAAATATAATTTGAAAGGTTCTGAAAACAGTATTAATTTTTATTGGTCATTCATTAGATTAGGGATGAGTCAATAATGATTAATATTTCTGTAGTGTAATTTTTACTACATCACTCTCTCAGAAATATTGTTCATTTTTGAATAATCTCTAGTCTAAAGAATAACTAATAAATGTTAATAATATACTTTCATTAAATGATTTGTGTCAAAGTTGTGAGGTCAGCATGTTTGATGCTTATCAGTTAAACTGTAGTAATTTTCTGTCTATATATATTTACTCAACAATGATAACTATATGTGTAAGAGATTGTGGTCTGGGCCATCTGATAAGTGCTGGTTCAGCATGAAATGTGCATTTTGAAAATCATAGATCTTTTCACATGTCTTTGGTTATATGCTTATGGTTACATCACTCCACAAGGTCTTAAAAGTGAATAAAAACCAGTACTATTCTGCATGAGAGTGATGTATTGAAAATTACACTACAGAAGTATAGTTCTGAAAACAATAATTGAAATAATTGTTAATGAAGTTAGGGAGTAGAAGAATAATTGGATTAGTTATGTTCATAGAGATAGAAAAATTGTGAAGACTAATATGGAAAAGATTGCAAAATGTAAAAAAAAAGAATATTGAAAAAAGAAAGTTAATAATCTCAAAGAAAAGTAACTAGTTAACAATATTTGAAAGAAAAAGCATAAAATAAAAATAGAATTTAGGATATAATATATGGAACTAGCCTGTTTGCAGTTATCTGATCATAACAATAAGCAGATTGAAATAAAGCTAATAAATTATCTTTATATATTACCTTTTAAATCTATTTTTTAAAGTTATATATCTATTTTTCTTTATTATAAGAGATTTTATGCCTTTTTTAAATGGAATCATTTTTATTTATGTTTAATGATTAAAGACATTTTATATTTATTTTATTAAGAAGACTGAAATCTATTTTGTGGAGATATTTTATTTTAAGGCACACTTATATGTATATATTTATATGTGTTTATGCAATTGGAATTTATAGAATATTTTAATTTTAAAAAATTTAGCATAAAAGAAAAAAAAAGAGACATGAAAAATCAATATATATTTTCTTCAAGACATTAAAAAATTTATAAGGTTAAATAAAATAGAATTATTTATAAAACATATATAATAACAGAATACTTTGGCATTTAATTTATAATGAAATGTTTTTATAGCATTTTTATCATTTTATAAAAAGAAAAAAGAAAAAATTACATTTATGAAAATGTTCAATGTGCCACATATATGCACATATTCAGAAGTGGTATTGGAGATAAATTTATGGGAGCAATGCCCATAAAAACATTACACCTCCTTTACTATATTACAGTCATAAATTTTTGTTTTACAGTTAGTTCACTGACATTTATCCAATCAACTCAAATTACTTGGTAACTTTTAACATTCTACCTAATAATAGCTAGTTACCATCTTACAGACCAAATCACAGTAACTAACTTTTTATGAACAAATTATGCAAAAATTAAAAAAGAAAAAATCTTTAAAATACAACAAAAATAAACATCAAACGAAAAAAGTACTGTACTGGGATAGAAGATAAATGAAAAAAAACTACAGCCAATATACTATTATAACAATATTGCAAAGACACCCAAACTGCTAAGAATTCTAATTTCTACAACATCTAAAGTCCAAATGCTTAAACAGGACCTGCATTTGTGAAATGCCGTGAAATTTGAAATGTTAAAGTGAAATAAGATACTGTATTAAAAATGAATAAAAAAATATAAAATAATTAGGGAGGAAAAGATATACTTCTCTAAATTAACAAATTATGCATGTACCAATGAACAAATGTAGTTTGAAAAAACACAAATATTGAGTAGAAATGAAAAATTAAAAAAAAAATTAAGAAGATGATCAAATGACAGTAGCAAATAATTCCATAAATTAACTAAGATTATAATCCATAATGTTTAGAAACTTTTATTAATTTTTCCCTTAAAATCAGAAATACTCACATTGGTAAGTATATAAAATTTTTTACTAACTTTTTCCTTTGACAGAATAGTATAATTAGTTATAGCATTATTATCAATTTCAATATGTATAAATCTAAAGATCACCAGTTCAAATATCATACTAGTACTGTTACTGGTTAGATCCAGTAATACCTGAAAAAATCAAAAAGAATTATATCACTTGAAATATTATGCTTCATACTAACCTACTATGCTATTACTAACAGATGAATATATTTCATAAAGTATAAATAAAGTTTGAATTTTACTATAAATACTTATCAATTCAACTAGATGATTAAATTTGCTCAGCATATAACTATAAATAAAAAAAGCAACTTAAACCTTCAGTCAATCAAAATTAGAAATATTGTTAAAATTAAATAAAATCTCTTTAAGCATAAGAAACAAAAAGAAAAACTGAATTTTTCATTAATGGTATAACAGCATATAAATGAATGTCTGCAGTATAAACTCTTTAATTTAGATGTAAAAAATATAAAAAAGCAAACTATCTTCAAATAAAAATCGTATTTAAACATTAAAGAAACAAAAGTACTTATTTAACATAAGTTTATAATCTAAAACAACTGATAACAGTGTTTATATACAATACTAATGCATATAAATTGTTTTGGAAAAAATATTTTTTAGAAAAAAATATTTAGATAATTTTGTATTTTTTTTTTTATTATTTTCTAATTTTATTCTGCAATTTTTGTTTTATTATTTTAAAAAGTATTTAATAATTGCATAATTTTACATTTTCAAAAGTTATTGATTTAAAAAGAATGTAAAGAAAAAATAATTTATAAAAGAAAAATAATTTATAATATTTAGTAGTTGGTACCCAGTAGTTTTTTTGTAGATGATATTTTTAATTCTATTTAATTTTAATATCTTTTGTTTTTGGAAATAATGCATATTATTAGTTTTCCTGATAGTTTATGTAAAAATTAAAAAAAAACAATAATAATTCAGCAATTGTAAATATGTGCATAAAATTTTAAATAATATAGGTAGATTACACTCACATATAATCATTCAAAACAGCATATAAATATTTTATTTAATAAAATATAATAAGAAAATGTAAGAAGAAGATTGTTCTCATATCTTTATGATTATAAAACAAAAATAAATCATTGAGACTTGAGAGATCAGTTGGACAAGAGAAGATTCAAGTAGGACTATGGCCATGAGAATGATATTATAGAGATTTTTAGATGAAATTAGATTATGGATTATATTCATGATTGATAATAGAGATTTATTATTTATAATCAATGTAATATAGTATATAGTTGAAAATAATTTGATGACAAAATATTAGATGAGTTAATTTTTTAGTTTTTTTTTAAAATCTAAATGTTAAATCAGCATTGATTAACAGTACACTGTACAGTAATGTTTTTTTTTTCCAGCATGAAGCAAAGGAACGGTAGGATAAAAAAATACTATTGCCAAAATCTACTAATGTATGATGTTTTTCTTTCCTTGTATTTTGCTCTAGGAAAATAGTTAGATATCTATTTAATAAAAAACATGAGATCTAGTTGCTACTTGTATATATATATATATGAAAAATAAAAACAAGTTAGTCACGTAACCTGCTATCACTTGTTATTTATGATCAATAGATGGCGTCTTTACCAAAACCGTCGAAACAAGTGTAAAATATTTTTACATAAACGCAAAAGGAGTCAGAATTAACTACCTCTTTCATTTTGCTCACCTCCAGATCAGCTGATTTCAAGCTGGTTTGCTTTCGTCAGTGGAAGGATAGAGCTATAGAAACTAGGTCTAAAGACTGACTCTCAAGCGTTTATGCAAAACGTTTATATCAGTTTGCAAGCGTGAATTTTTCAGACCGGTAAAGTCTTCAAACTCAGCCTAGCAAGCTAGATATCTATATGGGTCTGATCTCAGTTCAGTTTCACCACATAGTCAAAGTCTCTGCAATATATATCATTGCAAGAAAACTTTAAAGGTACATTTATGAAAAATAAAAACAAGTTAGTCACGTAACCTGCTATCACTTGTTATTTATGATCAATAGATGGCGTCTTTACCAAAACCGCCGAAACAAGTGTAAAATATTTTTACATAAACGCAAAAGGAGTCAGAATTAACTACCTCTTTCATTTTGCTCACCTCCAGATCAGCTGATTTCAAGCTGGTTTGCTTTCATCAGTGGAAGGATAGAGCTATAGAAACTAGGTCTAAAGACTGACTCTCAAGCGTTTATGCAAAACGTTTATATCAGTTTGCAAGCGTGAATTTTTCAGACCGGTAAAGTCTTCAAACTCAGCCTAGCAAGCTAGATATCTATATGGGTCTGATCTCAGTTCAGTTTCACCACATAGTCAAAGTCTCTGCAATATATATCATTGCAAGAAAACTTTAAAGGTACATTTATGAAAAATAAAAACAAGTTAGTCACGTAACCTGCTATCACTTGTTATTTATGATCAATAGATGGCGTCTTTACCGACACGACGCTCGAAACAAGTGTAAAATATTTTTACATAAATGCAAAAGGAGTCAGAATTAACTACCTCTTTCATTTTGCTCACCTCCAGATCAGCTGATTTCAAGCTGGTTTGCTTTCGTCAGTGGAAGGATAGAGCTATAGAAACTAGGTCTAAAGACTGACTCTCAAGCGTTTATGCAAAACGTTTATATCAGTTTGCAAGCGTGAATTTTTCAGACCGGTAAAGTCTTCAAACTCAGCCTAGCAAGCTAGATATCTATATGGGTCTGATCTCAGTTCAGTTTCACCACATAGTCAAAGTCTCTGCAATATATATCATTGCAAGAAAACTTTAAAGGTACATTTATGAAAAATAAAAACAAGTTAGTCACGTAACCTGCTATCACTTGTTATTTATGATCAATAGATGGCGTCTTTACCAAAACCGCCGAAACAAGTGTAAAATATTTTTACATAAACGCAAAAGGAGTCAGAATTAACTACCTCTTTCATTTTGCTCACCTCCAGATCAGCTGATTTCAAGCTGGTTTGCTTTCGTCAGTGGAAGGATAGAGCTATAGAAACTAGGTCTAAAGACTGACTCTCAAGCGTTTATGCAAAACGTTTATATCAGTTTGCAAGCGTGAATTTTTCAGACCGGTAAAGTCTTCAAACTCAGCCTAGCAAGCTAGATATCTATATGGGTCTGATCTCAGTTCAGTTTCACCACATAGTCAAAGTCTCTGCAATATATATCATTGCAAGAAAACTTTAAAGGTACATTTATGAAAAATAAAAACAAGTTAGTCACGTAACCTGCTATCACTTGTTATTTATGATCAATAGATGGCGTCTTTACCAAAACCGCCGAAACAAGTGTAAAATATTTTTACATAAACGCAAAAGGAGTCAGAATTAACTACCTCTTTCATTTTTCTCACCTCCAGATCAGCTGATTTCAAGCTGGTTTGCTTTCGTCAGTGGAAGGATGGAGCTATAGAAACGCTTGAGAGTCAGTCTTTAGACCTAGTTTCTATAGCTCTATCCTTCCACTGACGAAAGCAAACCAGCTTGAAATCAGCTGATCTGGAGGTGAGCAAAATGAAAGAGGTAGTTAATTCTGACTCCTTTTGCGTTTATGTAAAAATATTTTACACTTGTTTCGGCGGTTTTGGTAAAGACGCCATCTATTGATCATAAATAACAAGTGATAGCAGGTTACGTGACTAACTTGTTTTTATTTTTCATAAATGTACCTTTAAAGTTTTCTTGCAATGATATATATTGCAGAGACTTTGACTATGTGGTGAAACTGAACTGAGATCAGACCCATATAGATATCTAGCTTGCTAGGCTGAGTTTGAAGACTTTACCGGTCTGAAAAATTCACGCTTGCAAACTGATATAAACGTTTTGCATAAACGCTTGAGAGTCAGTCTTTAGACCTAGTTTCTATAGCTCTATCCTTCCACTGACGAAAGCAAACCAGCTTGAAATCAGCTGATCTGGAGGTGAGCAAAATGAAAGAGGTAGTTAATTCTGACTCCTTTTGCGTTTATGTAAAAATATTTTACACTTGTTTCGGCGGTTTTGGTAAAGACGCCATCTATTGATCATAAATAACAAGTGATAGCAGGTTACGTGACTAACTTGTTTTTATTTTTCATAAATGTACCTTTAAAGTTTTCTTGCAATGATATATATTGCAGAGACTTTGACTATGTGGTGAAACTGAACTGAGATCAGACCCATATAGATATCTAGCTTGCTAGGCTGAGTTTGAAGACTTTACCGGTCTGAAAAATTCACGCTTGCAAACTGATATAAACGTTTTGCATAAACGCTTGAGAGTCAGTCTTTAGACCTAGTTTCTATAGCTCTATCCTTCCACTGATGAAAGCAAACCAGCTTGAAATCAGCTGATCTGGAGGTGAGCAAAATGAAAGAGGTAGTTAATTCTGACTCCTTTTGCGTTTATGTAAAAATATTTTACACTTGTTTCGGTGGTTTTGGTAAAGACGCCATCTATTGATCATAAATAACAAGTGATAGCAGGTTACGTGACTAACTTGTTTTTATTTTTCATAAATGTACCTTTAAAGTTTTCTTGCAATGATATATATTGCAGAGACTTTGACTATGTGGTGAAACTGAACTGAGATCAGACCCATATAGATATCTAGCTTGCTAGGCTGAGTTTGAAGACTTTACCAGTCTGAAAAATTCACGCTTGCAAACTGATATAAACGTTTTGCATAAACGCTTGAGAGTCAGTCTTTAGACCTAGTTTCTATAGCTCTATCCTTCCACTGACGAAAGCAAACCAGCTTGAAATCAGCTGATCTGGAGGTGAGCAAAATGAAAGAGGTAGTTAATTCTGACTCCTTTTGCGTTTATGTAAAAATATTTTACACTTGTTTCGGCGGTTTTGGTAAAGACGCCATCTATTGATCATAAATAACAAGTGATAGCAGGTTACGTGACTAACTTGTTTTTATTTTTCATAAATGTACCTTTAAAGTTTTCTTGCAATGATATATATTGCAGAGACTTTGACTATGTGGTGAAACTGAACTGAGATCAGACCCATATAGATATCTAGCTTGCTAGGCTGAGTTTGAAGACTTTACCGGTCTGAAAAATTCACGCTTGCAAACTGATATAAACGTTTTGCATAAACGCTTGAGAGTCAGTCTTTAGACCTAGTTTCTATAGCTCTATCCTTCCACTGACGAAAGCAAACCAGCTTGAAATCAGCTGATCTGGAGGTGAGCAAAATGAAAGAGGTAGTTAATTCTGACTCCTTTTGCGTTTATGTAAAAATATTTTACACTTGTTTCGGCGGTTTTGGTAAAGACGCCATCTATTGATCATAAATAACAAGTGATAGCAGGTTACGTGACTAACTTGTTTTTATTTTTCATAAATGTACCTTTAAAGTTTTCTTGCAATGATATATATTGCAGAGACTTTGACTATGTGGTGAAACTGAACTGAGATCAGACCCATATAGATATCTAGCTTGCTAGGCTGAGTTTGAAGACTTTACCGGTCTGAAAAATTCACGCTTGCAAACTGATATAAACGTTTTGCATAAACGCTTGAGAGTCAGTCTTTAGACCTAGTTTCTATAGCTCTATCCTTCCACTGACGAAAGCAAACCAGCTTGAAATCAGCTGATCTGGAGGTGAGCAAAATGAAAGAGGTAGTTAATTCTGACTCCTTTTGCATTTATGTAAAAATATTTTACACTTGTTTCGGCGGTTTTGGTAAAGACGCCATCTATTGATCATAAATAACAAGTGATAGCAGGTTACGTGACTAACTTGTTTTTATTTTTCATAAATGTACCTTTAAAGTTTTCTTGCAATGATATATATTGCAGAGACTTTGACTATGTGGTGAAACTGAACTGAGATCAGACCCATATAGATATCTAGCTTGCTAGGCTGAGTTTGAAGACTTTACCGGTCTGAAAAATTCACGCTTGCAAACTGATATAAACGTTTTGCATAAACGCTTGAGAGTCAGTCTTTAGACCTAGTTTCTATAGCTCTATCCTTCCACTGACGAAAGCAAACCAGCTTGAAATCAGCTGATCTGGAGGTGAGCAAAATGAAAGAGGTAGTTAATTCTGACTCCTTTTGCGTTTATGTAAAAATATTTTACACTTGTTTCGGCGGTTTTGGTAAAGACGCCATCTATTGATCATAAATAACAAGTGATAGCAGGTTACGTGACTAACTTGTTTTTATTTTTCATAAATGTACCTTTAAAGTTTTCTTGCAATGATATATATTGCAGAGACTTTGACTATGTGGTGAAACTGAACTGAGATCAGACCCATATAGATATCTAGCTTGCTAGGCTGAGTTTGAAGACTTTACCGGTCTGAAAAATTCACGCTTGCAAACTGATATAAACGTTTTGCATAAACGCTTGAGAGTCAGTCTTTAGACCTAGTTTCTATAGCTCTATCCTTCCACTGACGAAAGCAAACCAGCTTGAAATCAGCTGATCTGGAGGTGAGCAAAATGAAAGAGGTAGTTAATTCTGACTCCTTTTGCATTTATGTAAAAATATTTTACACTTGTTTCGGTGGTTTTGGTAAAGACGCCATCTATTGATCATATATATATATAAACAAAGCTTACTTAAAAATTGTTGTTAGTGGCCTAAAAAATTGTAAGTTAAATGAAAATTGGAATATCAGATTGTGGATATGATAAATGGGTGCATTTACCATTATGCCATGTGGTTTTTCAAACATATATATATATATATGTGTATGTAAATTTATAGTATTATTTTTGGGGATTTCCATGTAGTAAAAACATAATAGCTAATTAGCTGACATTTCAGTTCAATAAAGTACTTTTCTCAAAAATTCTTTCTCAAATCATAAAAATGTGTGGTGAGATTTAAGATCATTATTTTTTTCCTTTGTTATTTTATTCCGATTCTCGCATTCTATTGATTGAGAAGTTTTAAAAAATATTTTAATAATTAAAAAAATTTTAAAAATATTTTATTCTCCAATAGCTTTTTGAAAATATTGTTAATTTTTTCTACATTTCTCATTTATGCTCTGAGGTCTTTTAAAAATCTCTATAGCTTTCCGTAGCAGTCTTTGGTCATATTGTTCAATTTTTGCCAGAAAATTGATGTCATTATTAGTTAATTTAATGTGTGAATAAATGGCTGATGAATTGATTTTTTTTCTAACTGCCAAAATGTGTTCTTTCTTATATTTATTATATGATTGATCTGTCCAAAGTATGAATGTAAACAAACTCCTCGTGGTGATTTATATACATCATGACATTCTAAAGGAATTTTATCTTTAGGGCATGGGAATACTTCATTAATTATTTTAAATGTAGTATAAAGTGTGTGGATATTATTTTTTTAAAAAAAACATTAGCAATTTACCAGTTACTATCTTTATATATGATATAACTGTCTTAGTTTTATATAAAGAGAGTAACTGATAAAATTGGTAATATTTAAAAGAAAAATAATATCCACATAGTTTATACTACCTTTAAAAAAATTAATAAGTATTTCCATTTTCTAAAGATAAAATTCCTTTGCAGTGTTATAGTGTATATGAAATTCTATGTGGAATTTGTTTACATTTATACATTGGACAGACCAATAATACCACAAACATAAAAAAAGAACAATACATTTTGACAGTTAGAGAATAATCCAATTCCTCAGACATTTATTCACACATTAAACTATCTAATCATGACATCAATTTTAATAAAACACACATTCTGTCAAAAATTGAACAATATGCAGAGAGACTGTTAAGGGAAGCTATATAGATTTTTAAAACCCCTAAGAGCATAAGTAAAAAGTGTGAATTGAAGAAAATTAACAATATTTGAAAAAAAGTTATTGGAGAATAAAATATTTTTTAAAACAACTCAACCAATAGAATTTGAGAATGAGGAGAATAGAATAAAATAGTTTTTTAAAACTTCTCAATCAATAGACTTTGAGAATGAGGAGAAAATAATAAAAGAAAAAATAATAATTTAAATCTCACCACACACATTCTTGTGATTTGAAAAAAAAGAAGCTCGGGCAAAGTACTAAAATGTCAGCTATTTATTTATTATATTTTTAGTACATGGAAACTCTCAAAAATAATACTATGAATTCAACATTTATTCATAAGAATATTAAAATTAATATATATATATTGTAACCTCTTGATCATTTATCCATAGTAAGAATGGTATATAAAATGTAAAATATGACTCCAAAATTTTAAATTTATAACTTAGATACTAGTAATGCTATAAACTTGGATAGAACAGTGATAAATGATTTAATACATAAAGAGTAAAAAGAAAATTTTGTAGAGATTTAATAATCATTGTTAGTTATAAATAATTTATATTATAATCTGCTGTATAATTTTTAATTTAATCTTTTTCCATTTAAACAAACATCATTACTTATAAATTTGACTTTAACTTATTTTCATGCAATGTTCCTTTAAAAGCTAAAGATCTAAAATTGTAGTTAACAAAAGAAAAAACAATTACCTACCACAAGATAAGAATTTATTTTAAAATTATATCATATATTAAAAATAATTAGAATTGGAACTGTAGTTTTTACAAATGATTTAAATTAATTTCATTTGTAAAACATTGATTTTAATTTTTCAAATAGAAACAGAAAAACATTTTGTTTAAAAATTATAATAGTTGATTTGGAGATTAGCCAATAAGAGTTAAGTAAATAGTTTTTTTTGTTTAAAAATTATAATAGTTGATTTGGAGATTAGCCAATAAGAGTTAAGTAAATAGTTTTCTGACATCAATTTATCCTGGGGTTTTTAAGAAAAAAAACACAGACCATCAAGGTAAAAAAGATTCAAGAAGTATTAAAAAGTAGATAGCAGTCTCAACTTATTTTCTTGATACAAAAAAGGCTATAATAGTTAAAATATTTAAAGTCTTAAGCAGAAAAAATCATATTCTCAAAGCTATCTAAGAATATGGAATATTTTTAAAGTAATTATTAATACTGTGGAGCGAGTAAATTTATTTTCATTACAACCTGGTTATCACTTCTGATCGTCTACTTCTAGCCAAGATAATACCACAAAAGTGTTTGAAAAATCAAAGTTATTTTAATTTTGCCTAGGATAGCCATGAGAAAGGAAACATAACTGCAGTGCTTTAGAAAAAAACATGATGATAGCCACATAAGAAGACATTCATTTGTCTATGCTAAATTAAGGGTTTTTTTTAATCATAGACTAATTGTGAAAAACATTAAAAATTCCTAGAAATAAACTTTTAAATCTAATAGAAATATCTTATAAAATGTTAAGAATATAGTTAATTGTGAGTGTTGAATGCAAGAGAAGCTAATCTTTATTTGAAGTAAACAGTTGATACATAAGAAATAATTTTAATTACATTATGAATATTGTTTTATTTTATTTATTACCATAGCAACAATGGTTTTGTTAATTAAATTATAGTTAATATTTTATGTCATGTTTGGTAATATGAAATACAATTTAAATGGTACAATTTTCAGATGATATTGAGAACTATAAATATCAGGTAGTAAAGAAAAGGACTAAGAAGATAGCCACCAGAATGAAGCAAAGACACCAGATCAATATAAAAGCATACATGATAATAAAATAATAAACATATACTTTTAAAAAGAACTAGATACTAACTATGGGATGAAGTGATTTTATATAATAACCATTATGTAAATTGTAAAGAATGTAAATAATTTGCTGTCAATGAAAAACAGTTTAATGCTTTTTTTTTGTTAAGGAAGTATTTAACTTTATATGTAAAATTGTTTGTTATTGTTATTTATTCTTAATATTGTAAATAAATGAATATTTTGATTTAATTTTATCATAGTAATTTTATTAAGTCTGAGAATCATTTCCATCACAAGGTCATATCAATAAAATAGATTATCTACATAAAATTATACATATCAAATTAGGATTACATGCCTTATTTTAGTAGCTATGCTTAAGAATTTATAATTAATACATTAACTATCAATTGCTTTAAATTATAACTATATTAAAGAAACCTTATGATACTTCATATTTTTATTAAATGCGAAAGAATTTTGAAGAGCCATATAAAAAATACTATTAAATATTACAAAATGGAGAGCATATAATAGAAATTTTCAATATGTTTGAGAGTCACATTCTAATTTTGTAATTTAAGTTGAAATATATGTTATATCATAATTTAAAAGTATTATATAATTTCAGAGTACAAGTTACTAACAAGATGTATTTTAAGATTTATAATTCTGAAGGAGTTAATTACAGTGGGTGAATGCTAACTAATTAAGAGATGTATTTCATTGAATTAGACTTGGTAGTTAATAATGGTGTAATAAAGCTTTGATTATAAGAAAATAAGTGTTCTAGAATAATTGTTGTTAACATCAGTATGAAAATAAATCTTAGGAAAATAGATTAATTATTTATGGGAAGGTAATGAATAGATAATGAATGTTAATTGCCATGTCTTATTAATATAGTTAGATTAAATTTCCAATAGGAGGTTAATCAAGGTTTGTAATAGTAAGTATGTTTTTATTAAATGGTTGAATCCCAGTAAAATCCCTCTTCC
The DNA here is from genome assembly GCA_028023455.1 of Epiperipatus broadwayi. Lineage (NCBI taxonomy): Eukaryota > Metazoa > Onychophora > Udeonychophora > Euonychophora > Peripatidae > Epiperipatus > Epiperipatus broadwayi. The sequence continues at coordinate 9,398,040 of JAQFVV010012417.1, forward strand.
AATTCAATTATTTAATTATCAATCTAATTGTTATATTGGATTTTAAAATTGAATACTTATGATCCCTAAGATAGCCATAGGATAGCATCAATTATTTTAAGTTAATATAATTTGGTTAATATTTTTATTTTTAGGATTCTTAAAATGTAGAAGAGTAGTTATGTCATTATTTGTAATGATGATGATTTATAACTAGCGTTAAAGGTTAAATTAAGTACAAATCCTCCCAAAAGTATTTTTAATTTGTTTATTTAGTTTCAATAAAAAAAAGCATTAAGGTACTAAATCTTTTAAACAAAAAGCTTACTTTTGGAAAACTTCTGATCATTATTCTTTATAAATTATTATCATCATCTCTGCATATCTCCCAGTAAATTGCATGATTTCTCAGAGTTATGAATATTAATAACATATATAACCTAAACATTTTCTTTCAGAATTGTGTACATATTAGAAAAGTCAAATAATTACTATTACATATTTGATGCAACCAATATATGACCTAAACATTTTCTTTCTTCTGCTTAACTTCACTTCTGTACAGTCACATAATGTATTGAATATGAAAGGATAAATAATTTGAGATATTGTGGTACATAATAAGTAATATGCAATAAATGTTTCAAAAGAGAAATAAGATTAATGTTTATTAAAAATTTATGTATTAACACTTTATAAAGCAGTAGTTTAAGTCTAATAGACAGGATAATATTTAGTAAATGCAGGGATTTGAAAAAGATTACATACAATGAGTTGAGTCTGGTGTATTTGTTTAATGATTGGTTATAAATAAATATTTAAGTATGTAAATTGGGAAAAGAAAAGGGATAAATAAAATAATAAGGGTAATCAACAAGCATTATAGAATAGTAAATAAAATAAAGTCATACATCACATGACTTAATTTGATAAGCTTGTAATTATAAACTAAAATAAAGAGCATGCCTCTAACAAACTTTATTGATAAATGCTGCAAGAGAAAGCATTTAAAATCTCATCTAGAAATTATCCCCAGCCCCAGATTTGGTTTTTACCTATTGGATTTCTTCAACGAGATGCTAGAATATTTCAGACACTAGATCTAAAATGCCCTAATGTCTCACTAAGAAATTCCAATAGCTAGAAACTGGTGTGGGTTGGGGATAATTTCTAAATAGAGATTTTAAATGCTTTCTCTTTCTGCATGTATCAATAAAGCTTGCTAGAGCTATTAGCATGCTTTTTATTTTAATGAGTATTATAGAACATTTAGTTTTATATATTGTACCAATCAAAAAACCTCCACCACCTACAACTGCAAGTCGGATCCAAACTCAGCTGAAACAAACTGAATTCAAAACCAACTCACCAGCTCAGATCAATGGATGATCTAAATCAATGGCACAATGCTATGCGCCAAGGAACTAGCTCAATGGTTGGTGAGGATTAGAGACCCCTGAACTGACACTAATATCGGATAATAAATTAACTAAAGATAATTTTAAATCGAATCATATGTATATGTTCGGGTTGCCAACACAGACAGTGAGCTTTAACATTAAATAATTATTGAATAAAAGACTTAAGAAACCAAGTGTGTTAATAAAATATTTTAATATTATAGTAAAGATTTTGTTCAATTTTAAATGATGATTATATTGATCACCTCTAGCCTTAAACAGAGTTTATAATTATAATAAGGATGGCAGTTCCTATTATATGCCAACAAGTATTATGCAATATTATGAAAGTCTATATGTCTATGCCCCCAACAAGAAAATAAAGGCAGATAAAGGTATCAGTGGTGACCGAAATTTTATTCTAATTTTATTACGAAAGAATGTGAGATTTATATTCACATTTGCAAATCCATTCATGAAGAGCAAGATACATATTTAGGGCATAACTTTAACCTTTATTAGAAAACGTATTTAATTTGAAATAACTGAGAATTTGTTTGACTTTAATTGAAATCACTTCATCATGAATTACAAGCATAAAAGCAGGCTTTACTGGAACAGAGAAGTAACGGTGCTGATGAATTATGAGCTATAAAATGAACAGGAGTGATAATCGCTGGTCGGTGGTTTATGTAGTATGGTGGCTTGTGTTTTACAAGTCTTACTTCCCTTTAAGGAGATGGGAACATAGGAAAGCCAGGCCGAGTTATAACTATGAACCTTTGGTGTTCCAAATATAATATAAGCGGAGAGGAAGTGCTTTCTTCCTCTATAATTTAAAATAACAGTAATATTACCACCGACAAGCCTATGGAGCAGAAGATTGCCCTACATCAGCAACGTTCAAAGATGATGATAGTCACCGTTTGAATAATAAAACCCAATTTATTATAGAATGCTCTACGTGATGTTTTGATCAAATTAATTAAAGTCAAATGAGCTTTTAACTAAACCCATTTTAAAGCATTTATAAAATTATATTAATTATGCCCCAAACATTGTGCCCCTCCTGAATATTAATAGATAGTAAAAACAATTTGAATTAAAATGTATTCATTTGATTCCTTTATCAACCCCTTTTGCAAAATATTTTAACATTATATATGAGTAAATAAATATTGGAGAAATGAGAAAATAGCTGGGGCATAGATTAGAAATGGAGCTAATAATTTATTATTAGCCAATTATAAAAATAACAAACATTTAATAATTTCTTTCGACTCGATGATTGATAGAACTGTATAAATCTAGTTCTAATGTGTGAGAATTACTATCAGAATTAATATTATATTATTTGCACAAAGCTAATGGAACAAAGGAACTCATCGAGTCGAAGGAATGCTGGCATATAATTAAAAATAAACCAACATTAATAAACCACACAAAATATATAATATAGTAAATGAACAGCCATCATAAGAAAGGAAAATTAAATCTAAGGACTAGAGATTGAGAGAATTACTACGAATTTAAAAAGCATAAATAAAAGAAAGTTTTGTACAGATTGTTACACTTACAAATGAGAAGAGCTTTTAAAGGGAGTGTAAAGTAAAGTTCGAAACTGGCCAGAAAGTTACGATTCATTATGGAAATATATTACTATTTCTTCCGGGGCTGGTTCTTTAGTTTACATGTCCAGGTTGGTAAAATGTAGGCACGCATTTGGTCGATTACTTGAACAGCATTTTATTGATTTTTCATGATTTTTGCAGCATGATTGGTCCGGAAAGGATTTAGCAGCTTCATTGAAGATTTTCAGGGGACTTCGGGCACCATAGCCAGATTCTTGATGTTTATCCCCTCACCATGATAGGAACACTATTTGAATTCATGATTCTACAACACACAGAATTTAATGGCACTTTTCTACAACAAAGATGGCTTCTCCTTTCTCCAAACTTTTTAGAGCTATTTATACTGTATATGATGCCTTCGGGCTAGTGCTTCTTTCATTATCAATGTCACAAAATCTACTAGGTGTTTTTAGATACATTCCTTCGATAAGGCTTTCAAACTCATTAACTTGAATTCATTTTCTAATTAGAAAATGAATTCTTAAAATCAGAAAAATGATTTTAATTAGGAAATCCTTACATTTTAAATACTTATCTTTTTTTCTAATTAATAAAACTTTACCCATTGTTTTGGAAAGGGAAAATCTGAAAGCTTATCGAAAGAATGTAGTTTTTAACCACTAAAATTTTAACAAATTATTTAAAGTAAAATCAAAACATTCCCGACGCAATGAAACTTTCGAACAATTATATATATTTAAATATTTATAAATATATACGCACAATCCATGCAGTTGTAATATATATATAATTTCATGAATAATTTTATCATGAATTTATTAATAGCATTGATTAATTTAAACTCAAATGAATTAATTTTAATACACATTTATAAAATAAGTTTTTCTTTATGGAAATTAGCATGGATTGAATGTATAAAGCCCCATTGCATCAGAAATTTAAGGTTAGTACTAGGGTTTCAAGTGGGCTTATGGCTAGATGTCATGAAGCTAGGATCGAACTCAGATCTGACTGCTTCAATATAAATAACTCATTTAATAACAAGAAGGATAGAATCACAATTAATATCAGCAACTCAAGAGTCAATACTGCCAGTGGAAGTAGAACTGGTAGAGCAAAAAGCCATTCAGGCTATTCAAAAATCAAAAACCTTCAGAAAAACCCCCAGACACATTTAATAGTGAAATTCATATGCATTTATGAAAAAATTTTAAAATGAATTTATGAAAGAAATATGTTTAAAAAATGAAGAAACACAACAAAGAAGTCAGGAAATATTGAAAAAAGAATTTAAAGAATTTAATTTAAAATATTAAAAAAAGCAACAAAAGAGAGATGAAGAAATGCAACATAAACATGAAGAAAAACAACAAAAGAGAGATGGATAATTTAAAGAAATGCATCAAGTAATAAAAAAAATTGGTGGTGAAATAGACCATAAACAGCATGAAGTTGGAAATTTCAGCTAATTACAAGAGAAAATACAATAGAAAATGGGGTGTGTGAAAAGAAAATTACATACTAATATAGAGAAAGTGATCCAAAAATGATTGAATCTAATAAAAATAAATTGAAGGAAAGTGTCCAAGATATAATGGTAAGAATAGAAAAATTGGGAGAAAATTGGAAATAAATGAGGGGCTGAATTTAGTTAAGGAATCTAAAATAGATGATTTAAAAGAAGTAAACTTTTATAATGACGCTGTTGATGACAAATACTTGGCACTTGATACAAAAGAATTTTACAAGATGAAGTAGTAATAATGATGTTAAGAATTTTGCAGAAGAGTGCCAGAGTTTATTGTTTAGGGAAGCTTTTGAGATTTTTCCCTTTAAGCAAAAAGATGAATTTTGCTGCCTGAATATTAAAAAGAAAGATGATGAGGAAGAATATGTGAAGATAATTGTAAATCCTATAAAATGAAACGATTAAATACTATAAGAACATCAAAAAAGTAAATGCTCTAATAGTATCATAAATCATTTTATGACTCTTAACAAATTATTAATTTTCACTATCAGTATGAGAAATAAAAAAGAAAATAGTAAAGTGAGAAAAGGGAAAGCAAAACATCCACTTCTGAATAATTTTTCTTTAGATTTTTCAGATCATCCCAAATGATATCTCCATTATTAAAGAAATATCTGAAAATAGGTAAAACTTAATTATACAAGAATAAAGCATGGCTTGTTTTCTATTGACCCTGGATCTGTTTAAAGGATAAAGGGCTTAAGGAGAAAATTACTTGTAATATGTTACAAGTTAAAAATATATGTCTAGAAAGTGATAATTAAAATTACCAAAAAGAGAACACCAGGTTTAGAAAGCAAAAATATGGAAAAAATAGTAATGTGATAAATACATAATATCAATAAAGATAAAATATATGAACAGAATTGTTAGATTGATTTTTGCTGAAAAAGAAACAAAAATTATTAATGTTTGTTTAGACATATTCTATTTTTAATGATGTATTAAGATTAGGTCATGTACATTAGACAAAATGTTGTCATGAGACAATTGAAGTGTATATTGTCTCAAGTACACATTTGTTTCAGGTAATTTACTCACCCACTTGTAAGGCTCAGAGAAAGCAAGACGATTTAAATGTTAGTTGAATTTACCAGCTGCTAAGATTCAAAAGGGAACAAAGCTTAACTTTCAAATGTTATATTTATCAGCCTTTAAGACTCAAAAGAGAGTAAGGCTTTATATATTGGTATTATATTTTATTATTGGTGCATTGTGAGTAGATTAACAGAATACATTGAAATAATACTTCTAGTTTTCATACTTCATTGTACATCTTAATATCCTATGGTTGAATTTTTTATGAATCCATGTCAAACAAATCTCTAAACAGTGAAATCATGGTCATATTATTCTGTTTATTTATTAGTATATTCTTAAAACAATTTTTTTTAAAAAAGTGGCTAAAATATATTAATAAATATAGAAATAAATTAAAGTTAAAATTTTTATTGTAAGTTTAGAAATGAGAAATTAAAAATTATACTGTCCCATTGTCTCATTTTGAAGGGTGAGAATGTGTAACAGAACAAATTTGATAGTGGCTCAAATTAGTTACTTTATGAAGCTGCATAAAAATTGTTTAATAAATAACTCTTATAAATTGAATAATAAATATATAAATTGCTATATGCATGAGGATGTATACTAGATATAACATACACATTACTTGAATATATTGGTTTAAAAATCAAAAGAAAACATAATTTATACATTTTATCATATTATTAATTATTTTATGATGGAAAATTACTTTGTAATAATTGAAAAATAATAAAATGGTAAGTTGTGCTATGTAAAGAAAGAGAAAAAATGATTTTGATGCACACAGAAATTCTAGGTTGTGTCGCTCATAAAATAAAATTTTAAAATATTTTGTGCCTCTTTTGAAATTGCATTCTAAATGGATTTTTAAATACCCCCCCCCCCATATTCTTATGATAAATTAAATAGCAAATCTAATTACGCTATTAAAAATTTTTGATTACTATAATTAAAAAAGTTATCAATGAATTTCTAAAGTGTGTATTTTTTTCTTTCTTCCTATTGCTAATTTAAATAAAGAGAGAAAAAAACTTTTTTTTCTTTTGTTCACTTAGTTATTAAAATAACATGTAATTTAAAAATATCTGTAAAATTATTGGTTTCCATAATTGAAAGAAATGAGAAAAATGTTTATCAGAAAACATGTTGCTGTAAAAAAACACAGTCCAATCTTGCAATTAGCTTTTGATGAATTTATTTGGAAAACATCCTGAATCCAGTGAGATCAATAGTAAATATGCTCAACAGCAAGTGTGGTATAAATAAGTGAAACAAACAACTCAGGCAGTTTACTCTAATCTATGCCAAACCTTAACTCAAGAAACAGTGTGGCAGTGAACCCATGCAAAAAAGAGAAACTACTGGGTAAAAGTTTTCTACTGTAGTTAGGATTGTCATATCTTTCTCACTATTTTAAAGAATTTTTCAATATTCCATTATTTAATTCATGCAGCTAAATGACCAAAAATTACACCAGTCAAAATATCTGGAAATGCATTCAGAGACTAATGTTGAAGATTTTAAAACCAGAGATTGCCCGCTTTAAACATGCCACGAAGAAAGAATTGGACTTTTCTATAAAACTTACCAGAACTATTGATTAATATCACCAATACCACTAAGTACCCCAACCTAACACCACCAGTGAACCAAGAGGATAACAATAATCTTTGGAAGAACTAATGAGGACTCATTCATAAATATAGTAAAAGAGCAATATCTGCAGATAACCATGCTTTTAACTTTTTACTTGGTAAGATCTTATCAATATAATTATTCTAAGGCATTGAATTTAAAATATCTCATATTACTTTTAACATTTTGCATAGTTGCAAGTATATAAGCAAAAATTTTATATATTTATGGTTAATAAATTGCTAATTATATTTTTATTAATAATTTAGTTTGATTTTGTTTATCAAACTTTTGTTATCAAACTTAATCCAAACATTATGCTTATTAACATACCTTATGCTATTAATATCCACAAGCCTGAGAAATCATGTAATCCACTGGTGGACATGCAGGGATAATAGTTAATAATTTATAAATGATGCTGATTAGGCATTAATAAGTTTTACAAAAATAAACTATCTATTTACTAGGTTTGGTGCCTTAAAGTTTCATTTTTTTTTATATTGAAGACTAGAAAAACAAATTAAAAATACTTTTCACAGTAATTGTATTTAATCTAACCTTCAGTGTTAGATTATAAATCATCATCATTCCAAACGTTTGATTAGTATTTTATATTTATTTGAATGTAATCATTTTTATTCAAATTTTATTAACCACTTAATCTAAATATTATTTTTGCTCAGCTCGAGTCAAACTTTATAACTACATATTAGTATATCATTGGTTTGGTTCACTTAAAATTACTGTTACAATATATATATAAATTTAAAGGCACATTTGTCTAAAGTTAAATATTTAGTTAATTAATACATTTATATAATTTTTTTAATTAAAAAAAATCTGTATCATTTGTTTAGTGTCTAAATATAATTGCATTTGGTTTATAATATATTTTATTCCTTTTAAAACAATATTTCAAAAAAATTGAATTAATTACTAAGACAAAAAATAATGAGCTCTTTATAGGAATAATCATATCTAACAAAAATAATGTATGAAGAATTCAATAAGCCTTAAATTTTGTTTAACATATATTTTCTTTAGTTATAATAAAATAGTTTTTGCTAATTTTTCAAGATTATTTAAAAAAATATCTAAAAAGATTTCTAAAAATAATAAAAAAAATTTTTTTGTCCTAGCAGTTAAAAAATTGAATGATTTATTGCTAAGGAATTCATAAGATATTGGAGTACTAGAAATGACAAAATTGGGATGCGATTCATGAACATTAAGCTTCCGAGATTGCCACTTTATCACTCTACTTAATCATTCAGTCAATCTACTTATGATGATGTTTAACTATTGAGTAAAAAGGATTTGGATTAATTTTCAGCCCAACAAAGTGAAAGAAAATTACAAACTGCCCAAAATTGCATTTGTTTGAATATGATTGATCATCCAACTTTTACTTAGATTATGTTGCATATAGCTAGTCATGTATAACAAGAATTATTAGAGATAAATCCGATTATTATTGTATAAACATGGGGTAATTATAAAACATGCCTATTTTATGACAATATAATATTATATTAATAATAACTTTTGTAAACCTTGATTTAATTTAATTTATTAAATTATTTAATATATTTATTTGATCTGTTATGGCTACATTCACCAATTATAAGGCGATTATTTTTTTTAACGGGTAAAATGATTTTTTTTTTAAATATTTTGCTTACTGCAAATCTGTCTTTAGTTTAATATAAGAGGGTTAAGTTGAAGTTGTTTCATGATCCAATAGCTTACATCATTTACTACAGTTTATTTTGTCTTGCAGAAAATAAATTAACCACTAATACTTGTTTCCACAGTAATTTTCACATTCTGCGGCCATTTCTTTTCCTACATATCAACCATCTTTAATCCAGTTTCTTGTTTAATTTTATTCGCTTCAACAAACTTAACTCTTTCAGGTCTGCATAGTTGACGGATTTATGGAACGATATCATATATAGGCATTTAAAAAAAAACTAGAAAAGATCAAATTTTTATTTTAATTTTTGTTTAATTATAAATATATTACCCCCCCCCCCATTATCTTCAAATTTTATAATTTAATATTTTGTGGATTTTTTGTAATGCATTTATTTTATTTTTTTATATTTTGTAATCTTTATTATTATAGTTGTAATTATTATCTTGTAGCATATGAAAAATTAACCCTTTACTGTCTGAATGCCATTAATTTTTTAGGTTATTTTGCAACACACAATATATATTAATGATATTTGATAAAAAATTTATCTTTTGAACTTTGTATATTATTCATCTTCTGATTCGCGTGTTTTATAATTGATTGAAGAAAAATATCGCGGGTTCGCTTCCCGACCGATGCTTTGACACATAAAAATAAAAATTGTAAATAAATTATTACGAAATCTTAGATTGAACTGTTTTTATTTTTTCAGTGATAACAGTATTATAAAAAATAAAGTCCCATAAGTTTTGTAGTCTAAATTTATTCTGCTTTTGACAGCAGAAATTTCTCTCTTTTCAAATCAGAACCGTCTCATCAAATATGTGTAGCAGATATTGCTGCGAAACAGATTTCTGGATTATTGTTCATTTTTGTAGAGATATGCGCTGTTTTAAACCTATATTCAATTAGAAAATTTTTTTACTCATGCTTTATATTTAAAAAATGATTTATGTTTTTTAATCATCGTAAGATTTTAATTCAAATCAATTTTCTTTTCTTGGTATCTATGCAACACTAGATCACAGTTACTTTATATTTTAGTCAACTCATTCATAAAACAACTAAGTATCAACATTTTTTTTTTTTTTAAAAATTGTATATGCTAAAACAAATTATTACATGATTTCTTTTTCAAAAATATCAAAAGCTAGTTAATTATATTATAACTGAAGTCATCTTTGGTATAAAGAGAAAGAGATGCTACTATCAAAACTGGTCAAATGATCGTTTTAAAGAAGTCTATGTGTTAAAAAAATAAAATTCTGCAAGTTTTGTTTTTATAACTAATTACTTATTTTTGAAATATTTATATTATAATATATATATAATATCAGATACAGGAATGTATAATAAAACAGAATACTACAATTCCCAATATATCAATTTATAAATAAATAAATAATAGCTACAGTTAGCTTACATTGTAACTCTCATCTCTAATAAAATTTACAGTTAAAAATGAAAAATTAAAATCTCATTAAAATTATACTATATTAATTTTCCATTATGAATGGCCAATTTTATATAATCTTCATATATCTACAAAATTATATTGCATATTTAATAATATATTCACCAAATAATATGCCTCTTTAGTTATTCTTGTCCTCAAATCATTTTCTATATACAAAATAAAAACATAGGTGAAATAAAAACTTCTCCACAACTTAATTTTCTGTAAACATAGATTTAAATCTATGTATAAAATAATATATTTTTTTACATAAAGATTTATGTTTGTGGATTTTCTTTTTTAATGCACATTTCAATTCACCAACATAATTTGATCACACAGAGGCTAAACTCTCCATACAGTAGTGCCACCAATGTAAGCCAGAGTAATAAATGGATGCAAGAAGATATGTGCATAAAATCCTTATCTAGTGCTTACTTATCCAACCTTCCCAGACTAGTTTCCAGCTTGTGGCTTTTATCAGTGAGGATCACATTTGTGCACTATTTATATAAAACAGTACATTTGTTGATTTTATCAATATCATCCTTTCTATTAATAATTAACTTCCTACTATTGCTTCATCATTTGACTTTGTAAATAGTATTAAAAATTTAATTATTGATGAAAATGATATTATTGCATCATTGGATGTTACAGAAATGTATGGATCTATTGATAGAATGAATTCCATAAAAATAATTGAACATGCATTAAAAAATAAAAATATTTGTAAATATATGATAAAATTTATCATTGACTCTTTAAAATTTTTTAATGATAACATTGTTGCATCTTTTGAAGGTCAATATTATAAAATGACCAAAGGTTGGCCTATGGGATTGCCTGTAGTTGCACAAGTTTGCAATTTCGTTTTATTTACATATGAGAGTAATATTTTAAATATGTGTATTTTTGGAGATATTAAAATTTACAAAAGATATGTGGATGATGTTTTTGTCTGTGGAAACATTAATAGTATAAATTTGCTTATAGAGGAATTAAATAAATTGAATGGCTTGAAATGGACTATTGAAAAAGAACAGGATTATAAGATTAACTATTTAGATTTAATGATCACAAGAGATAACAGTATATTAAATTATAAACTAATAATTAAGCCATTGCAAAAAAGAGGATATATAAATTTTAAATCAAAAGTACCAATGATGCATAAGATGGCAAGTTTTAAATCTTTTTTGTTTCGAAATGAAAAATTATGTCGTTACCAAAGTGATAAATTGAAAAATATTGAGATATTTGCCAAGGAATTGCTTGATGTTGGTTATAAAATGGAACAAATAAACAATACTTTAAGTCAATTTAAAAAAAATTATAATTTAAAAGAAATGAAGATTAATAATAAAAAATGGATATCTATTCCATTTATTTCAAATCCACAAGTAAAATTTTTTAAGGATTTATATAAGAATGTATTTAATGTTTCATTCTACGTTCCAAACAATATTAACAAATTAGTTAATAATTCTAAGGATGTCATACCTATCAAGCAAAAAAGTAATGTCATATATCAAATTTTTTGTGATTGTATGCTATCATATATAGGTGAATCTAGGTGCAACATTGAGAAAAGATTGAAGGAACATGAATTGTTATATAAGCGTGTAAAAAATAAAAATAATGGTGATTTAATATCTTCTTCAGTTTTCTTTGATCATGAAAAAACATGTAAACATAAATTTAAATTTAATTTTGAAAATGTGAAAATTCTTCATGAAGAGAGAAACCATAGTAAAAGAAAAATTAAAGAGGCAATTTTTATAAACAGGAATAAAACACATTTGATAAATCGATTCGTGGAATTTGAATTGATGACGTTTGCTTCCGCTTTTAGTTTTTGAATTTAATAGCAGTTGAGGCAGGTTTGAAAGTAACCGAAAGTACTTCTGCGGATTTAAAGATTGTTTGAATTGTTTATAAACCGTTTAAAAATATTATTTCAATTATAATTACAATATTATTTTTAATTAACGGATATTTTTATTTATTTTACATATATATATATATATCAACATTTCAAGCAGGTCACACTGGAAATCAACTGGATAACAAAATTATAAAGTAATTGTAGAGATGTTGTAAACATTGATGTATAATTATAATAAACATTCTACTAATAGAAAATAGAAATAATAATTATGAGAAATTATTTACATTATACTTCATATTATATTATACTATAATATTTATATTATAATATCCTAATATTATACAATATACATCTTAATATTAAATTTACAATGGAAACAGAAACTGATGGGAAACTTCCTTTTCTTGATGTACTTGTCATCAAGAAAAAGAATAATATTTTATTTTTTTTCAATTTTCAGAAAATCTACTCACAGAGACATTTAAATTTTTCATTCCATCATAATCCATCTCAAATCTTTTCTGTTGCAAAAACTCTTTTCACTAGAGCTATTAACCTTTTTTCAGATATATCAAATCTTGAAGATGAAATAAATCATATAAACAATGTTTTATCAGCTAATGGCTATAATAATAAAACAATACACAGAGCCTTAATTCAAACCCTAGACAATTAAAATAAAAAAACAAAGAGAAGAAACAACTATTGGAGTTTTTATTCCTTATATAAGAGGAAGTACAGACAAGATAGAATATATTCTAAGACATTATAATATAAAGACAACATATACCACTCGTCAAAAAATTAGTAGCATTATAAGCAAGCCTACAGACTCAGTCTCTCTTGAAGCACCTGGAGTTTATAAAATTTCATGTAACATTTGCAAAGCTTCTCATATAGACATGAGTAATTGTCACATCAATGCTAAAAGAGATAACATATTAATGCAGTTAAAAATATTCATCATCAACAGCATATCTCTCCATATTACAGATACAAGTCATAGCATTGTTTTTCTAATAGAATAATACTATCCAGATGTGACACTCTCCAACAATGTCAGATCAGAGAAACCATTGAAATCTTTAAAAGGGCAGATTGTATTAACACACATGATGATACATACAAATTATCTTCTATTTGGATTTTTTTTTAAAAAAACTCATTAATCTAAATAATTTCTAATAATTATTATTTTTATTTTCTATTAATAGAATGTTCATCAGTGTTTATAGTGCCTCTACAATTATTTTATAATATGTGTTACCCAATTGATGACAAATATGATGTGGTTAAAACATTGGTTTATATCTATCTATATATTTTCAATAAATCATACACCAATGTAACCGGATATTTCATTTATATCTATAGCCTATAAAAATCTTCTATTTAATATATCTAAATTTAAATAGTAAACTGTCAATACATTGTTTATTCTTGTATCATTTGTCTGCATTCATATTTCCTTTAATTCCAAAATCAGAATTATAAAAATATATATCATTTCTATATGAATCCATAATTTTTTGAACTATGTGTGTTTTTTTTTTGTCTAGCATTAAGAAATAGTAGTTTTATTACAATATTTTTTATTCTAAATACTTTTTAACTTAAAAATAGCATTTTTGTCAAGCATTGGTGGTTGAGTGGTCAGCACAGCTGCCTTACAAGTAGTTGTCCCGGGTTCGCTTCTCAGTCGATGCTTTGACATATAAAAAAAATAGCATCTTTATTATTTTATTTAAAAAATAGCAATCATATTTTCTCTTTCTTAATCAGGAAATTATTATAATTTGAGAATAACTTTTTGTTTTACTTTTTTTAAATCAAAAATATCTTAAAAACAATTGACTTAGGACTCAATCCGTTTGCATTCTGCTACTTTTTTTGGGTGTGTGCAGACAAAAAAAAATTTTTTTTCAGTTACTTATTATTATCCAGGAGATAAAGTTTACTGGTTAATTTAAGTTGTCACATGAGTATTAGTATGTTGACTGTAATACTCTGAGTGCTGTTTTTAGTAAAAGAGCAGTGAATAATTACAAATAACTGTGATAATGATCACAGTATTGTATTGCCTAGATATTTCAATCTGATTTCACTAGAAAATTTAAAATGTTTACATCACTATGCTTACATAAAGTCAACTAAAAATAATACTTTACCTGAAATATTAGCACATTATAGGCTATTAATTTATTCCATAGGTTATGTAATTTGATATTTACTCAAGTCAATCTTATCTATTGTCCCTTTCTGCATATTTAAAAATTAGAATTTATATTTTTAGAATATTATAAATTCTAAATATATTCCATAAAATATATATATAGTTTATTCTCAAATTTTTACACTTACTTTGTAATATTTATATGAGAAGTATTCAAACAATTGATCACGACCTACCTGCTGTTGATAACATTTTCTGGCAAATCTTTCTTGTCCCTTTAATCGCACTATAGCAAGAATCTTGCACATAAAATGATCTTACTTGATTTGAAATATTCAGTGATTTAGTATTTTAAGATATAATTCTTATTAAATTAAAAATTCTTAAATCGAAGAATGCCTTGTTAATAAATCTGATGTAAAAAATTGATGCCAGGGCAATATCAAAAATTTCAATAATAATTATATTATTTCTGTTTCATTATAAAAGTTCACATTATCAAAAGTTTAATAAATGCTGAAATCAGATTCTAATATTGTATTTTTTCCCCAGTGTATGGATAAATCACGAGGTCGTTTTAATAAATAAATAAAAAAAAGCTCGTATTTTTGTTTGAAATTGCAAAACGTGAAACTTTATAGATTGGTAACCGTCAAATTTTCAGTTTGTATTATAATAATAAATAATAGTAATAATTTAATCTAAGAATAGAAAGAAACGAATGCTTTTATTATATGTAAGAATTTTTTAAAAAAAGTATAATTATATGCCTTGTGCTTGAATATAAAGATTATAAATATTAAAAATTGGAAGTTAATTATAAATACCTTTAAAAAAACGATCTCAATCACCATTTTTTCTTTTTAGGCATGTATATAAGCTTTTCCTTAAAATACCAATATCAGTAGTCTTTTTTTCTTCTGTCTTTTTTTTTATTCTACATAGTTCACAGCTTAAATGTTTCATAATTTTCCAAAATATTTTTTTTTTCATCGTAAATTTTTTTCAATAATTTTATTTTCTTTTTAAAATAATAAAATGAAAATTGGAAGCTATCTTTATTAACTATGGTAATATCCTAAAACATGATGCAGACATATCAAATGTCCCCCTCCCGGAAATAAAATGTCCAGATGGTATTTGACTATTAAATTTGCATTAGGAAAAAGAAAAAAAATATTATTAAACGTTCAAAAATATTTAATAGTGAAAGTTGTTTTAAAATATATTTATTAAACATAGTAACATAGTAATATACAGTTAAACTTTATAAAAATTTACATAGTATTCAGAATGAAACTTGAAAAAGTCAATGTAGAGAAAAGGGTATCTTAATAAGATTAAGAGGAAAATAAAACTTTCACCCAAGTATCATCATGTAGACTCACAGGCGAAAGCAGAGAGTCTCACTGCTTGACTTGATCAAGAAGCTTAATAAAGACACTTAGAGCCGAGTCCTGAGAATGACCAAAGATGAGCCTGCAATGTGTCAACCATAAAGAAAATGTTATAAAGATAGATAATCTTATTGCTGCAAACGATCCCTTCTTAAGAGTGTTAGAAACGGAAAGAGCATCCCTAGGATCCAGAAAGACATTCGCAACAATAAAGTTCCTAATCGACTTAAGAGCAGGACAGATATAGAAAATAAGGAGAATTGTCTCATCATATAATCTACACAACTGACACTGAGACGAAATCCTAATGAAGCCTCTGCTGGTCACTAAAAAATAACTTGTTGGGAGTGCATTTAAATTTAGTTTAAGTACAAAATCAACATGTCTTGCTTCAATGAAAAGAAGTTTCATTTTACGCAAGAGAACTTTATTTGAAACACCTAATGAAGTCAAAAGAGGAGTATAATGTGGAAATTTTAATTTATAAACATCCCAGAATGACAATTTCCCATCAAGTGCAACTTGAACCGAGGGTATCGACTTAATAACTGACTTCCATAAATCAGCAATCCAATAACTTGAAAATGGAGGTGGCGTATCTGTAGGATCAATAACCAAAGGAAGGGATAACTGAGCAAGCTTTAGACAAGTTACACGAAGAAAAGATATAGATCTCTGAAGATATAGAATTGAGACCGAGTGCAAACCTAGACCAATTAAAAGCTTTGGCATTTGAATTTTAGCAATACTGATGGCTACGACTTTGTTTTTCCAAAATAATTTTGAACAAAGCGAATTTATAGCCCTCTCAAAACACTTTATTGGCCTAATAATTGGTAAATAATAACTAAGCCTTGAATATACCAAAGAGTTCAAGAGTGTAACCCTACCCATAAGCGAAATATTTATATTAACAAGTGATGCAACTATCCTTTTTGTTTTATCAAGAATAATATTTTGAATCTGCCTTGTAATTACTGAACGAGATAAAACTATTGGAAAACCAAGGAAGACTGAGGCTTGGCTGTGAAAGTGGAAATAATTGATAAACCAGATTTAATTTTCCACATTGCAGATTTTGTAACATTAATATGAAGATTAAAAGTATTAGAAAAAGAGTCCAATATTTGCAACAAAGCTGGAAGAAAAGATTTATCAGGAAGAAAGACAGAGACATCATCAACATAAGAAATATGATGAATAGTCTGTTTAAGAGCAGAAACATAGATACCAGGCAGTTTAGATTCTATCTGTAAAAGTAACAGATTTAAATATGTAACAAAACATAATGTGGCAAGAGGAGATCCCTGTGGCACTTAGAGATGCAGACGAAAACCATCTGCAAGTTTACCATCCAATGAAGTAAAGATGGACCTGTTAAGTAGAAGATTGGCTATAATATGGACATATGGAGTAGGAACCTGATAATCCTGAAGAGTCTGAAACAAAACAGAAGGCAGAACACAATCAAAGGCTGATGTGAAGTCAAATTGAACGACCACAGGTTTTGATTTGTTATGATGTCTAATATACTCAATAAGAAGAAGAAAAAGCTGAACAGCTTCAGTTGTTGAATGACTCTTCTTTGCAAAATGAAATTTTGATAAATGAAGATAAATATTATTTTGTATATGATCTTTAACAATAGATGCAATAGTCTTTATCAAAAGAGGTGTCATAGGAATAGGACGAATATTAGATAATGGAGAAGGAGTTAATTTCTTCTTAAGAAAAGGGACCATCGCCACTGGATAGTGATCAGGAATATTTACAAAATCGTTAGCTAGAATATCAACCATATTACGAACTATTGGAGCTGTAAAAAATGAAAGATGAAGAAGGACAAACCTGGGAATACCATGAATCCCAGGATGTATATTGTCTGGAAAAGAATTTAATTTTTGAATAATCATAGTTTCAGTTATATTGTGACTAGAATCAAGCTTAGATTCATTCCAGATGTCACCAATTCTAAAAGGCAACATTTGAAGCTTAGTTTTGAAATGATTACATAGTTCAAGCAACATAATAGGGCCAGAACATACTTTATTTCCTGTGTCAATCATTAATGAAGTAGGTCTAGAATAAGCACCTAAAGCCCATCTAATATAACTTCGTGTCCAGTTATGATGATTTTGAAAAAAAATTTTAGACCGTTTAATAGCCACATAATGAGCAAGAGATTTCTGTATACCATGATACTGTACTTTAAGTTGCATAACATTTTTTATGGTAGAATCAAAAGAAGAAAGATTAGAAAGTTTGGATGAAATATCATCCAATTGCTTAAGTAAAAACTTTGGACCTTTTGTCTTTCTAGTAAAATTGAGAATACCAACAAAAGAAGACCATGCCGATATGGCAGGTAATGAAAGAATATCCACTTTTCTAAAAAGAATATATGCCTCCAAAAAAATTGAAGCAGGAGCTGTTAATTTATTTAAGAGCCTTATTGTAAGAGAACTATGAGAGTGAGCAACAAAGGAAGTATCAATCAACAATGCAACATGCATAGCCAAATGATCCGAGAAAGGAACAACCTGAAGCTTTGCTGAAATGTTGAGGTGAAGTTCAGGAGAATAGTAAAGAAGATTAATTAAAGAAGTGGTGCGACGAGTATAAAAGGAAAATGCATTAAGAGGAAAACATCCTTCACCAGATAAAAATACTCTATTAAAAAGATATAGGAATTTATTATTAAAATGTATGTAACACATATTGAAATCACCAAGAAATATAGTTGGATAAGAATTTGAAGACAAAAGAGAATTAATTTCATTAAATATAGAATGAGCAAAGAGGAACTCACTCTTAACATATAAATAAATGATATTCAGAGTAAAACTTCCAAATGTAATATTGGTCATCAAAAAATTATGATCCAAATGCATGATTTTGATATCATTAAAAGCAAGATGTTTACTTACAAGCAAAGCAACACCAGATGAAGCAGATATATTAGGAACATAATAAAATGAACCAAGATTTTGCATTAAATCACAAATTCAATAACTGGAATGATTATGTAGCTTCGTCTCTCCAAAGCATGCAATATGAAAATTGCATTTTTGAAGCCAATGCATTATAGCATAAACTCTAGAAATAGAATTTAAACCTCTAACATTAACAGCAATAACATTAAGCAGCATAATAATAATATATATATATATATAAATGAGAAAATATTAATGCAAATCATCTGTGAAGAATTCAGGTATAAGATTAATTTGTGAATTGAGATCAGAAGTATGAGATAATGGAAATGAAGGACTGTTATTTAAAGTAAAAATAGAATCATTTTGAGGAGAAGGTGACAGCGAAAGATCTAACTGCTGAGAACTTTTATCTTCCAACCATTTACTTTTTTTAATGTCCTTTTTCCTAGAACTCTTTGAACATCTAATCAAATTAGTTTTCAAGACAGAGGGTGCAGTATCAGAATCAGAATTAGAAAAATTATTTTCAAGTTGCGACTCTGAAGAATCATAAATCTTCCTTTTATTGTTAGAAGAACTAATATCAGTTATAAGTGCTCGATCTTGCAAAGATGAACAACCAAGAGTAGACTGAATGTTAAACCTATTCTCCTTCAATAACATATCCTCGTTTTGAACTGTATAAGATGAGTCAAGTGATGAATGAGTAATGTCAGTCGGAATAGAAACAACAGACCCACTGACCTTCTTACTTAAATCAGTAGAAACTTGTGGTGGAGATGAAAGAGTAACATCAGATTGTTGCGCAGTGATATATTCACTCAAATGCTGCTTTTGCAAATCTTGCAAAACTTTAGGACTACATCTATGAGTACGTGTTTTCTTAAGCTTGCAAATATTGCAAAACCCCTTTGGACAATCTTTAACAAGATGAGTCCTTTCCTTACAAACAAAACATTGAGGTTGTAAACCTTTGATAGAGATATGTATTGGACCTTTATCAGTCTCTAAAGTAGATGGAATATCAATCAAAGCAAGACCTTTATTTAACTTTAAAGTAAAAGCAGCTGAGTTTCTGGGTAACTCTAAACCAACTCTTTTCTCAGTAAGATATTTAAATTGAGTTATTTCACCTAAATTAGAACATTGCCTCTGAAGATCCTTAGCTCCAAAACTGGGATAACAATTTCTTGCAAGACCAAAAGCTAGCCTAGGCCTGTCCATATCAATAACAACTAAAAATCTGTGATTTAATAAAAGCTGTTGTCTTCTAAACTTTTCCTTCTCCTAGACACTATGAAACTTCAATATGATGTAACGTTTATTAGGGTGATGATATAGCCTCTTGATAGCATCGCCAAGTTTCAAATCCTTCAACAACTGAAAAAACTCATCAATAGGGAAGTTATAAAGCTGACAATTACTATCTGTAGTTGTAAGAATCAAAGTACTGCTATTAGAAAAGTGTAAAAAAGAATTGAATAAAACCACTGGTATCCTAGAATTAAATTGAACACTTATATTTTGATGTTCATCAACCAAATCTTTATGATTAGAGAAATTCAATATGGATGTATCTGCAGAAACATCTGACATTATTTGTTCTTCATCATTCAGATCTAAATAACCAAATTTGTCTGACTGTGATTGTGCAAGTTCAGAGACTACATTATTATTATTAAGAACATGAGCATAACTTTTCTTTTTAACCTGATTATTATACACTTGTGTTGTATTTTCTTTCAAAGTAGGAAAGGAAATATCCTGTTTCTGAACTAAAGTTTTTTTATCTGAAAGAGGCAAATTTCCATTCAAAGAATTAGATTCAGAAGAATGTAAAAGAGTATCAGATAATGAAAAATCATTCAAATGCAAAGATCTCAAATTCTGTTTCAAAGAATGTTGAATGGCATTAGAAGCAATAGAAAATTGTGGTACTGCAGGCAAATACATTGATAGTTTACTAGAAGATAGAGGCAAACCAGAAGTAATTAAATCAGAAGTTTCTAAATGAATGTTTTTTACTCTTTCAGAGTGCATCTGCTAGAACACAATTTGCCTGCAAAGCAACATCCATTACTTGAGATTTATCTTTGGCTAGTAATGTTTCATAAGACCTGATATTATACTCCAAGTCAGATGATGTAGTGGTAATATCACCAACTGAAACTGATAATTTTTTATGGTGCAAGGTCTGCAAAGGCTTGGACAAAGAAGAACTAGCAACAGTCTTTAAATTATTATGCCTTGGAGATAGCTGCTTCAATAAATCTTTATTAGAAGAATGCATATCATTTAATTTGGCATAATCTTTTACCCGTGAGCATGTTCTATGTGAGATAAAATCATGTCCACTGGCTTGTAAAGAAATGTTTTTTTTTTTTAGATCCATCAAAAATATATATGTTGTTAGTCTTTTGAATGTCTATTTTTTTGGCAACTTGAATTCGCATTAGAAGTCACGGATAGCATTTTCTTTTTAGCATTGATATTCTGAATTTTATCAGAGACATTTTTAACTTTAGAAAGCGGTTTTAAACTATCTGCTCTTGTTAAATCTTGCATACTTGAAGCTTTTGATCTATTAATAACAGAGCTTGAACAATGCATTAAAGAGTCACTTTTAACGTTTGTTTTTTTGTTTACATTCGAAGATTCTTTTCTATTGAGCGTCGATGATTCTAAACGTTTCTTAGAACCACTCATTTTTAACAAAAAAGAGGTAATTTGGAAGAACAGCACCTACCTTGTACTTCCAAAGTTTTTTTTTAGTAAATTTCAAGCATATAAAGCAAAAAAGAGTAACTTTAAATCCCAACGATACGTGATGTGATGTGATGTGATGTATTATGGCTTCTCCTTATCTCAGCAATTATGCCCAGATAAACCTGTTAGCCACTTTCTTTTACATTCCCCACTAACTAACTAACGCCATCTAGTGGTATTTGACTATTAAATTTGCATTAGGAAAAAGAAAAAAAATATTATTAAACGTTCAAAAATATTTAATAGTGAAAGTTGTTGTTCATTCTTAGTTTTATGGTCTTGACGATCCTTAACTTACTATTTTGAAAATTTGCTTTATTAATATTACATTTAACATTTCATAGGTGTGTAGAAATTGTAATTGTTTCTTCTGAATAACAATTTATATTTAAAGTTTTATTATGTTGTGTGTAAGAGCATATTCATACATAATGCAATTATATTTGTAAGTAGTATGAAAATTATTAGTAAAAAAAACTTAATTGATGTAATTATTAATTTTTAATAAATGTATAATTACAGTTTCAGCATTTTTAAGACTCTGTGTAAAAAAAATGAACATTTGAGATTCATAGTATAACAATAAATATGACTCCTTTTTATTAGTGAAATACATACTCTAATCGAAGAAACTCATTGGCTATCAAAACGATTTGAAATGTTTTTTTCCAGACATTAGGTTGAAATATATGATTGTATGTTAGTGCAATGATAAAATGGCAAATTCAAGAGTTAAAGGTCTATGGATCAAACTTAACTTGTGACTCATAGTACTCAATAGTCATATGACTCCTGAACACAAGCTATTTTATTACTTTATTGGTTAAGGTACGAAATTAAATGACAAACATATTGACAAATATACTTATAATGTCTAAAACAAATTAAATAATATTTACTATGAATACACTTGTCATTGGTAAATATGTTAATATCTCTTGTCTGAATAATAGTCTATGTAGATTTTTTTTTTGCCTTTTAGAAAATATTGATAGTTGAACAATGATTAATTAAAAATGCTAACTTAGTATCCAAATCACTATCAACTTTATAAAATATCGTTAAATTACATATATTAAAAAGTTTGAATTTTTATTAAAATGTTGATAAATAAGTAACAATATAAAAATAGTAAACAGTAGTAAACTCCACATACAATAATGCCACCCAGTGCAAGCCTTAGTAATCAATGAATGCAAGAAGATTTGTGCATAAAATCCCTATCTTTGCCTACTCATCCAATATCACGAGGGAGTCTTGGATCTAAGAGCACTGCACTTAAATCTTAGGATTTAATGTAACTTTCCAGTAGTCATCTTTCAACTATTTAGTTAACTATAAACACAATAAGATTTTCAACACAAGCTCATTTTCTTGTATATTCATATAGATCTGAACACAGTTATCTTTACAATTTGGTGTCTTAGATTTTTAAAAACCACAGACATCATCATTCTATGATAAAGGTTGGTATTAAACCAATAAAATATTACATGAACATCAATTCCTATGCTAATAGAAGCTGTTAAAACTATCAAATTCACTATACAGTAATATACCTATGGCAAGCTTTGGTAATCAATAAATTCAAAAAGGTTTGTACATAAAATCCCTATTTAATGCCTACTCATCCCTTATTCCCAGATTAGTTTCTAGTTTGGGGCTTTCATCAGTGAAGAAGCTTAGATCTGAAGGCAACTGCAATTAGATCTTAGGATTTAATGCAACCCTCCAACTGCCATCTTTTAACTATTTATCAATTATAAAACTGTGAGTCCAAGATGAAGACACAATGTTTTCAATCCAAGCTCATTAACTTGTATGATCATTGTTATATTTTCATCTTGAGCTCACAGCTTTATAGTTAAATAAATAGGTAAAAGATATGGCTGGAGGGTTGCATTATATTCTAAGATCTAGGGGCAGTACATTCAGATCCAAGGTTCATCACTAATGAAAGTGGCAAGCTATAAACTACTCAGGGGATATTGAATGAGTAAGCAATATATAGGAAGTTTATGCACACACCTTCTTGCATCCATTGATTACAAAGGATTGCACAGAGTGACACTACTGTATGAAGAATTTGCTATTATTCTGGAAGCTTTTGTAAAAATAGGAAATGATGATCATGTGATGTTTTAGTGGTTAATATAAAAATAATCAATCTTATGCTATTTGTAACTTTTTATTACTTCTGTGTTACATTAAAAAATATTTAAATTATCAGTAAATAGGGAAAGTTCATTGTACAGAAATGATTATAAAATTGTAACTACTTTACAGCGTAACACTGCTTTTGACCAGGCAGTCATATTCATAGCACAAAAATAGTTATGTAGTAGAATTAACATGTACATTAATTAATAAGAAAGTTTGTAAATTAGGATATAACACTTGCATGTTAATGCAATACATGAATTTTTTTTATTGTGTGGATGCTGCTTATGATAAAACCATGTGTCTTTGTATTTTATCTTTCAATTGTTGCACTCAGTATAAACCATTTTAATGTCACGTGGATCAAAATTGTAACCCAAGTTGATCAGCTCTAAAAATACTGACTTTATGTTAATGTCTGTTTTAGCACAGTTATATATATATATATATATATATATATATATATATATATATATATATATATATATATATATATATATATATATATATCTGTGCCAATCTAATGGCACTGTTGGTACAAGAACCATTTATAGATTATTTGGAGAGACTGTTTCAGAGGTAACTTGTATTTGGTATCATTCAATAACTGATTGGGATTAGGAGGGGTACTGAAAACTAATATTGAATTTATCTGAACAAATTTTCAGGTGTTATGATACACCTGGTATAAAAGGAAGGCTAATCCATGCATTAATATTGTTGTGGTTTAAAGGTCTGTTGCTTATTATGGAATAAAAAATTTTTTAAGAGCTTCACTTAAACTGTTGTGATTCTACTCTATCTTTATTAGGTCTTTGATGTAGTTTTCAATATTATATTTCCTGTCTACCTCAAACTTGCATACCTTGTGATTTCTGAACAGAAAACATTTAAGCCAGCTAATTTGTGTAAGATGGGAGTATGTGAAAGAGAGTGAGTAGCCCATGAACATTGATGGGCTTGATTATCATTTCAGTACTGGCTGTACATATCCAAGAATTTTATTCCTGATGAAGCATTTTTGTACTCTATTGTCCAGACCAAGGAGAATAGCTTACACATCTTATCTCATATTTCAATGATAATTTTCTCTTTAGTATTTATCAGCTCACCATTAATGCAGTGTATGTATAGAGGTGAGGTAACTGTGACAAAGTGTCTCAGAATGACTGCCATTTCAAATTTGTTTAGTACAATGGTACAAGCAATGTTCCTTAGTGGTAACTCCATGGGCCAATTATGTTCCACTGTGTAAAATCTGCCATTGAGCAGAATTGTGATGTCACCAACTACCCATCTGAAAGTGTCAACAAAAAGTTGGTCTTGTTAATATCCAAGCCTTTCAACTAATTTATCAATGATTATGTTAATGGATTGTGATACGTCTGATATGGCAAGATTACACTGAGTGTTAAACATTTGTGATTTTAACATTGGGGTTACCATGCACTGCATTTTTAACATTCATGGCTATAACATAGAGGTTTCCACTAGGTAGCATAGCATTGAACTAAACAAATTTGAAAAGACGGTCATTTTATGACACTTTCCTACAGCTACTTCACCTTTATATATATATATGCTACACTGACGATGTGCTGATTTATGCTGAAGAGAAAACTGTCATTAAAATAGAGGATGAACTGAGTCACCTATCCTCTCTGGGTCTAGACAATAGAGCATGAAGAAGCATCTGTACATTCAACATTCTGATATGGAAATAAGCTGCAAAATGATCATCAAACCCATCAATGTTCATAATGCTATTTACTCTCTTTCACACTTTTCCACATCACACGAATTAGCTGACTTTAAGTGTTTTCTGCAAAGAAACCACAAGCTATGCAAGTTCAAGACAGACAGGAGATATCAAATACACTAGGATTTATACCCTGTTCATCATGAAAGTTGAAATCAATTGGCTAAGCTGAATTCAATATTGTCTATTCAATATTGGCTTCAAGACCCTTCCTAATCTCAATCAATTATTGAATAACATCAAAGACAAGTTACCTCTGAACCAGGCTCTCCAAATAATCTATAAAATTAGTCGCAATATCCACTTGCAACACAATTTACTATGGTGAGTTTCATACCAACAGCCTCACTAGATTAGCCCAGAACAAGTATATAAATAAACTCACTAAAACAGACTCTAACATAAAGTCAGTACTTTTAGAGCCCAAGATTGACTTGGGTCACACTTTCAATCCACTTGACATTAAAGTGTGTTGCCTGAATGCAATGATCAAAAGAGAAAATACAAAGAGGCATGGCTTATTATAAACAACACCCTCATGATAAAGAAAAAAGATTCATGCATTGCATTATCATTCAAATGGTAAATGTAAATTTATCAACTGGTAAATTGATTAACCTATATATTCATTCTCATGTATACCTATTATTGTGCTATGAGTATGAGTGGCCTAGTCGAAAGCAGTGATCAGCTGTAATGTAGTTACAATTTTATAATCTTTCCTATACCTTCCCTATTTATTAAATTACAAATGAATAAGGAAAGAATAGTTAAATATCAGTTATTTATATCTTTATTAACTTATTTTGTAAACACCTTCTTGTTTTTTAAACTACATATACTGTATTATAGATAGTCAAAATTTGTATAGTTTACTAATGCACCAAAGATTTGGTTTCAAAATACCTTTAAAAGCTACTAAAATTATTATGATTAATTGTTAACAAATATGCTAACAAAATCTGATGCCTTTGTTATTTATCACAATTTATTAAAAATATTTTCGATGAAAAGATTTCCATAGAAAACATTACAACATCATACTAAATCATTGTTTGGAATTTATCTTTTTTTAAATTGTGTTACTATGTGTAGGTTTGCATGTTTGTTAAATGACTAGCTGTAAACAAGTTTTAAGACATAATAGATTCTGATAGCTAAAGGCATTAGAATGATAATAGAATTTTTGACCATTATTAATATTGCTGAGAATGGTCAAGCATTATATAGATATTCAATATATGTATTGACTAAAATGATAAATGAATTATAGGGATAAAGAATTATAGCTGCAAAATGTATAGGTATTTTTTTTATTAATTTAGCAGTCGCTATCCAAGAGAACAAGCTGGATTTAAAAGTGGTTTTAGTACAGTAGATCAAATTCAGGTATTGAGAGAAGTTATAGAAAGGACAAACGAATATGAGTTGTCATTATGTTTTGAATTTGTAGATTATGAAAAGGCATTTGATTCTATAAACATTTCTTCAGTGATTAAAACATTGGATCATCAAGGTATAGATCCAGGATATTGTCATACTTTAAAGAATATTTATAAAAATGCAACAGCAACAATTAGATTACATAATGATACTGGGAAAGTCAACATTGAGAAAGGCGTAAGACAAGATGACTCCATATCTCCAAAACTTTTTATAGCAGTGCTGCAAGAAGTATTTTATGGATTAAAATGGGAAACTAAAGGAGTGAAAGTAAATGGAGATTATTTAAGTCATTTAGATTTCACAGATGATGTAGTTGTTTTTGCAAATAATGCTTCAGAGCTGCAGGAAATGTTGCAGGAGTTATCAAATGAAAGTAGGAAAGTAGGACTAAAGATAAATGTTAAAAAGACTAAAGTAATATTTAATCGATTTGCTCAAAATATGAAAATAAAGATTGATTATGATGAATTAGAATAAGTTAACAGTTACAAATACCTTGATCAGATTATTAATACAGATGGAAACATAATGGAGAAAATTAATCATAGAATTAAACATGGTTGGAGTGCTTTTGGTAGAAATAACTTGATACTAAAAGGAAATATGCCTAAGTGTTTGAAAAGGAAGGTTTTTAACAAATGTGATTTACCAGTTCTTACTTATGGATCTGAGACTTGGACACTCAATAGAAGAGCAATACAGAGACTTCAGACCACTCAAAGAAATATGGAGAGATGTATGTTGGGAGTAACAAAAAGAGATCAAAAATGCAATGTAAGGGTAAGAGAACAAACAGGTGTTACTGACCTCATTGCTAGAAGAGATGATAATAGATGGACAATTGAAATTTTAAACTGGATTCCAAGAGATTATAAAAGACCCAGAAAGAGACCACATGTGAGATGGATGGATGAAATAAGAAAGTGTGCATGGGGTTATGTGGAGAAGAGAAGCTAAAGATCGAAGAAGATGGATTAAACTTGGAGAGACCTTCATCCTGCAGTGGATTGATAATGGTTGATAATGATGATGATGATTCATCCTTCTAGATCTTCAATAAATTAACGAGAGACCTTTCAACATTTTTATGCCATTTTAAAAACAATTTGCAAATATTGAAAGTACTCCCAATAATTATTAAGAAATTTAAAATGATAAACAACAGTTAAAAAAAGTTTATATCTTTTGCTATTATAATTATTTATCTCAGTAGTTCACTATATTTATACATAACTGGAATTTAAATATCTATACATCCAGACTTTCAAGCTCTCTTTAGTCATCCACTTCATCTTATATAACCAATACACATGACCGTATACATGGGAAAAAAGATAAATGATCTCCAATATATGTATTTCATGATATACTTACATCTAACATAAAATGCAAATACTATACATGTATTTAATTAGATAGATAGATAGATAGATAGATAGATAGATAGATAGATAGATAGATAGATAGATAGATAGATAGATAGATAGATAGATAGATAGATAGATAGATAGATAGATAGATAGATAGATAGATAGATAGATAGATAGATAGATAGATAGATAGATAGATAGCTAGATAGGATAGAAGTAGTAGATAGATATAGATAGATAGACAGATAGATGGATAGACGGATAATAGATAGATAGATAGATAGATAGATAGATAGATAGATAGATAGATAGATAGATAGATAGATAGATAGATAGATAGATAGATAGATAGATAGATAGATAGATAGATAGATAGATAGATAGATAGATAGATAGATAGATAGATAGATAGATAGACAGACAGACAGACAGACAGATTGAAGCACCTTCAGCGAAGTATTAGATATTATATAATAGTCAAAATGGACAATTTCTCACTATGTAAGAGTTTCAATTTAGTATTTGATTGTTATGCAATATTGTTTATCTGATTTAATAATGAGAATTTAAAGACTGTTTCACTGTTGAATCTTATGAGTTGTATCTTTTCTACTATAATAATTTATAATTGATATTTATTTAACAACTTGTCTTTTTTAAAATAAACATTTTTAAATAAAATCTAATTGTAATCATGTAGGTTTTGTGGATATAAATAAATATTTTATAAATATGTTGCATCAACAACAACTATTATAAATACACTGCAGGATGAAGGTCTCTCCATGTTCAAACCATTTTCTCTGATCTTCAGCTTCACTTTTCTATATCACTCTTGCACACTTTCTCATTTCATCCACATGTGGTCTCTTTCTGGGTCTTTTAAAATCTCTTGGAATCTAGTTTAAGATTTCAATTGTCCATCTATTTATCATCTCTTCTAGCAATATGTCCAGCCCAACTCCACTTCAGTCATTTAATTTTTCAATGAGGTCAATAACACCTGTTTGTTCTCTTACCCATATATTGTGTTTTCTCTTTTTTTTTTGATACTCCTAACATGTATCTCTCCATACTTCTTTGAGTGGTCTGAAATCTCTGTATTGCTCTTTTATTAAGTGTCCAAGTCTCAGATCCATAAGCAAGAACTGGTAAAACACACATATTAAAATCCTTTCTTTTCAAACACATAGGCATATTTCCTTTTAGTATCAAGTTATTTCTACCAAAAGCATTCCAACCAAGTTTAATTCTATGATTAATTTTATCCATTATGTTTCCATATATATATTAATAATCTTCCCAATATATTTGTAGCTGTTAACTTCTAACTCATCATAATCAATCTTTATTTTCATATTTTGAGAAAATCCATTGAACATTACTTTAGTCTTTTTAACATTTATTTTTAGTTCTAATTTTCTACTTTCATCTGATAACTCCTGCAACATTTCCTGCAGCTCTAAAACATTATTTGAAAAACTAACTACACCACCTGCAAAATCTAAATGATTTAAATAATCTCCATTTACTTTCACTTCTTTAGATTCCCATTTTAATCCACAAAATACTTCTTACAGCACTGCTGTAAAAACTTGTAGTGATATGGTGTCACCCTGTCTTACACCCTTCTTAATGTTGACTTTCCTATTATCATTATGTAATCTAATTGTTGCTGTTGCATTTTTATAAATATTCATTAAAATATGGCAATATCCTGGATCTATACCTTGATGATTTAATACTTTAATCACTGAAGAAATGTTTATAGAATTAAATGTCTTTTCATAATCTACAAATCCAAAGCATAATGGCAACCCATATTCATTTGTCCTTTCTATAACTTCTTTCAATACCTGGATATGATCTACTGTACTAAAACCACTTTTAAATCTAGCTTGTTCTCTTGGTTGGTGGAAATCCAATGTTCTCTGTAGAAAAGTTGTAATTATTTTGGTAAAAATTTTGCATAAATAAGCTTAAATGTGTAAATAAAATACTGAAAATTGTAATTCCTATTTTGAAATACTAAAAGAAAAAATTACATTCTCAGATGCCTGAAGTCAAATAGTCTACCAATCAGTGGTGTTTGTTAATTTGGTATTTTTGAATTTTTTACAATTTGGAAATTTGCATGGTATTTTTATAATCTCTGCGCAATACAGACATTTTCATTTTTTTAAAAAACTAATAATTTTAGTTCCAATTTTTACCACAAAAAACTGAAGAAATAATGTTATAGAGAATCATAAAATAATGAAGAAAAGTTGAAGCAATAGCAGTGTTATATAATACTTCAAAACATCGCAATATAAGCAATTAATTCATAACTGAAAGTTAATTTGATGAAAAGTTGGTACATAATTAAAATGAGTATTTAAAAAGCTAATTAAAATAATAATAGTAATAATAAATTAAAAATGAACTAATATTAAGCATAGTTAATAATTTATAAAAGATTAATTTTAGGATTATTTTATATTAATGAACACCTAATATCTCTAATAATTTATAAATTCAAAAAACTTAAAACCATTACAGCATTATTGTAATTTATGTTTAAGAAAATGGTAAAAAAAAAAATTAACTATGTGGATTTTAAGAACAATTATGCAACTTCATTCATTAAACAAA
Organism: Epiperipatus broadwayi; assembly: GCA_028023455.1. Lineage (NCBI taxonomy): Eukaryota > Metazoa > Onychophora > Udeonychophora > Euonychophora > Peripatidae > Epiperipatus > Epiperipatus broadwayi. Next base: position 9,428,914 of record JAQFVV010012417.1, read on the forward strand.
TTATATTAATTTTATAAACCCAGATAGTTTTTTTTATTTAAATAGTTTTTATTTTACATAAAGTGTTACAAATGAATTTCTTTAGACAACAAAAAAATCTAGTATAATTTGATTTACATTTTTAATAGTAACTTCCTGAGTGTTTTGATGAATTTCTTGTACTAAGAACTATAATGTCCAGTCCATGTGGATAGGTAGATTTCTTTGGGTAGCTTATCTTTTTTTCGAATAGAATTAAATGTATTTTTAATAAAAAGTTGTAAGTCCAATGGACCAGATAGTTTTATAGACTATATTTTAAAGAATTTATAAAAAATAGTAATGTAAGATCTTTTGAGTTGCTGAATATGTCATTATCATAGATTTGAAAATGAAATTACGCTAATATTTCCAAATAAACAAAGTATGGAAGTTATTTCTAATTATAGCTGTTAAATATGAAGTTGTTTTTTAAGGTCTGAAGTTGTGGTTAAAAGGCTTAGCAATGTAAACTTCATGTTCTTGTAGAAATAATATTAAATTGCTTTTTGAAAAATAAATATCAAATAGTAAATTTTTGCATAAAAGATCTATTATTATAAAGCACTGAAAATTTTGTAATTATTAAAGAAGTCAACCTCTGATAATGCACTATTTTTTGAATATTATAAATCTCTGTGCATTCACCCATCAGTAAGAGTTTTAAAAACTTAAGCGAATTCCTTAAGTTTAGAGTGTATTTGTGTATATATCAACTTTTACTGATCATGCTTATATCAGAGCTTGAGTCTATTGAGTGTCTGATGTTATAATCAAATATTGAATTGTACAAATTTAGTTAACTTATTGCAGGAGAAAGACAGAATCTCATTTTTAACCACCTACAATAAGATTTATATGACTTATAAATGTAAACCTATTATTGTAAAGCACTGAAAATTTTGTATTTATGAAAGAGAAGTCAACCTCTGATAATGTGCTATTTTTTGAATATTATAAATCCCCATGCACTCACCCGCCAATAAGAGTTTTAAAAATTTAAGTGAATCATTTAGGTTTAGAGTGTATTTGTATATTGTACAATTCAATATTTGATTATGACATCAGACACACAATAGACTCTAATCCTGATATAAGCATGGTCAGTAAGAGTTGGTGTACATATACAAATATGCTATAAACTTAAGTGATTCACTTAACTTTTTAAAACTTTTCCATTTTAATAATTACAAAATTTTCAGCACTTTATAATAATAGATTTACATTTATAAGTTGTATAAGTCTAATCGTAGGTGGTTTTCATGCAATAAGTTAACTAAATTTGTGCAATTAAATATTTGATTATAACATCAGGCACACAATAGACTTAAGTCCTGATATAAGCATGGTCAGTAAGAGTCGGTTTATATATAAATATGCTCTAAACTTAAGTGATTCACTTAAGTTTTTAAAACTCTTACTGTTGTGAGTGTGCAGAGATTTATAATATTCAGGAAATAATGCACTATTGGAGCTTGACTTCCTCTTTAAATATAAAAGAACTATAAAATTCATGAAATCATAAAATAAAAGAGCATGTAACAGCTTTTAAATAATCCACTGCAAAAATATCTCTCCAACTATCTCTCATATAGAAACAGTAGTGACGGCAATCCTCAATGTGTTTGCTAATTGTTAAGCAATGAGGGTTTGAACTATTTTTCATACTTGTTTTACCCTCTAAGTAAGAATGTAATATATATATATATTTAAATAAACATAAATTGACTTTATTTAATGATTTAAAGTAATAATGTTTAATAAACTTAATTTTATTTTATAAAAAAATTGTTCCAAAATGTTTATTGTATTTATAATTACATATAATTATCTTCAGGATGAAAAGACTTTTATTTCTTCATTTTAAAAGCTTGTAAAAAAGAAGTAATAATTGAATTTTATTTGTTGACCATTAACATCATTTTTAATAATAATGAATACAAAAAAATTCTAATTAATTTTTGTTTTGCATTTTAATTAATTGTTAATTTAATTAATTAGAATGGATTAAATATTCTTAATAAATATCGCAGGGCATCAATCAACACAAATCCATTTTCAAAGAAGGAAATTTATATACATATTATTTCCTGATTTCTTTTTAAAATTAATGTAATTATTTCTTTTAAAGGTTTTCTTATTTTTTCTTTTCTTTCAGTACATTTTCCCCACTAATTGGGATTTCAAAGTTTCCCTTATAATGTTTTTATTTCTAAAAAATGATTTTTGTTTCATATTTTCTAATTTCTTTTTAATCCTTACAAATTTGAATATCTTTCTTATTTATAAATCTTCTAAACATTTTTCATTGCTTTTCTTTTTCTTAAGTTTTTACCTTTTGTTATAAATTAACAAATATATTTTTTCTCAAACCTACAATCATTGATCTATTGAATAAACTCATACTTTCTTTGATGTGTAAAATAAATTTATTGTTTCATTGAAAACCCAAATACACATATTTCTTTACTTTATGGAATTGCTTTAATTTCTATGATTTGTTAGCTAAATTATACATTAACATATAGAAAAGAAGATTGTAAATTTATATTAAATTGAATTTATAAAAGTGAACCGTTTTTATGACTTAATTAAAGAAGTAATCAACTACTTGAAAAACATTCAAAGATTTACATGCAGTTTAAATATAAGTGCTTGTTAAAGATTTTTTTAGTTAAGTAATATTTCCTCAATAAAATTAGAATTTTGTTGGTAGCCAGTTTATAAGTCAAATTTCTGGCAATGGACTTTTTAAAAGTAACATCACATTACAAAACAATTTATAAAGATTAAACCTTTCAATACTGTCACTATTTTTATGTATTTATATTTCTCCAAAATTACATAAACAAAAAGCTGTTAAATTTTATGTCAAGCAGAAAGAACTGTGATAAAGGTACTGAATATAACAATGTTCATTAATGTCTAAAAATATCAATTCTAGATGGCTATATTGCTGGTATGTAAAAAAGATTTTGTTTAAGACATGGTAAAAAGCAATATTTTATATCATAACTTGTCAGTTGTATTGGTCAATAAATATATATTATCTATTGTTAATAGTATAGGAAAGATCACATAATAATAAAAGATGACTGGATGTGTATTAATTCAATGATTATATATATATATATATATATATATATATATATATATATATATATATATATATATATATATATAAACAATATTGGCATATGATGTCTAGTACCCTTTATGTATAATATAGTTTGAAATACAACTAGCTCAATTAAATTATAATGCTTAATTAAAATTTGCATATCTATCTTTAATATACTTTTATACTATCATATTCTAATTAAATTTATTATCAATTATCAAAATCAATATAGTTCTATATTATGTACTAATTAAATAAGTATTTATTAAAATCATGAGACTGTGAAGTAAAGTTACAAAGCAATAAGTAGATTTACATTGAGTCAATATCTCCCAAGACATTGTCTCAATGGCATAAGAATACTATTACCTCCTTATTAACTTACTACTACCTCTACAGCATTCTTATGGCTTTTAAATAAAATAAACTATCTTTAATAATAATAAAATAAATAAATCTTAACTTTTAATTTTTAAAATATAATTAAATAATCTCAGGTTCTTCTAATTATCTTAAAGTAATGATAACTCATGTAAATAAGTATGATATGGGATTTTATATCAAACCTAAATACACCTAACTTATTTTAATAATAATAATACCATACTAATCTTAGAGTATAACCTAATCTTATCTATTTCTGTTATATCATTAATCATTAAATAAATAATCATATGTATATCTTTTATTTTCATATAGCATCTTAATTTTGGAATAAATCAAAATCTTATAATTCAATAATCTGTGGCAATAAATAATATTGTACTCTTATATTATGCATTATAATTACTCTATGACCATTGTAATATGATGTAATAATGTCAATCAATTCTCATAAATGATAATCAGGAAAATATTGTATTTATTTCTAAAATAATATTAATAAATTCACATTGTGCAAATATTATGTTTCTTCAAATTATCTGCTGTCAAATGCTGTGGTGCAAAATAATGAACTCGACACACTTTTAAAACAAATTAAACAAATTTATTTACATTAACTTCAACTAAGAATTTATTTACAATATTTACAGTTCAAAATTATGAAAACAAAGAAAATAAAAATAAGAAAATAATAATACAAAATGTTTACACTGTTATTAGCTCATACTCCTATTAAATAATCTATACATTCTTTTAAAATGCTATACTAATAATATTGAAGTATGTTTTTAAAACTTAGACTTTAAATACATATCAGTAAGCTTCAATTATTACAAATAATTCTATGTAAATACTGTTTATGTAGCATATGCAAACAATTAACCTTCAATAATTAAAATTGCTACATTAATAAAGTATTACTGTTATTCATTCCATAATGTAATAGTATGTATTCACTTTATTATTAGTACTACTTTAATATTATAATAGAAATTAATGTATCTGTGTAATGTAATAACAAATAATTGATTATAACTTTATATTTCACTTAATGCAATTCATGCTACAGGTTTTATCAAATATGCATTACATATATGTGTTGTTGAAATAATAATATTATTCAAATCATTCATTAATTTCAAATTAATAAAGTATTATATTAGATAAATTTTATGATTCTTTTCTATGTAAAATTATTACTTCATTTTATGTGTTATACTACTCCTTCTTAATAAATTTCTATCTACAAAAACATCCTCTAAACTTATTTAAAATTTCCGGAAAACAACTTTCAACTCTAAATAAAATACTAATTCCAAACTATTTATGCTTCATTATCTATACTTGGTAAACTTTCAACCTAAATATAAACTTCTCCATAAAACTTAACGTAATTTATCCAATAAAACAACAGTAAAATATAGACTTTTAAATCTATTCCTAACTTGCAATAAAAATAATTACCCATGAATAATAAATATAATTCTAATACTATAACATAAAAATATCAAAGTTTATTAACGAAAGAATCATATAATTATTTCTAAGCTTCTTATGTAATGTTGCATCGTATTTATTTCATAAATTCAAATTATGCATATTTAAATAAAACTGTCACTGCCAATATAATGTGTGTATTTTTAAAATAATCATACATTCATTCAAAATAACATAATATTTGGTTGATCTAAATAAAACATATTAAATACATCAAAATTATTATTATTATACAATTTTTACCATAGATAATGAATTAATGTCCAGTCCATCTTCCAATATTCTTCGGAATTACAGCTTCATAAAATAATTCACATTTATACTCACGATCATACTTTAAAATATTCTGTGTTATATTAATTATAAAATAAACTCATGCAATTAATCATTATATTATTTTTTAGTTATTATTTAAAGATATGTACCTATCTTATTTTAATAAATTAATAATATTTAATTTTTATATTAGATAAATAAAACAGAGTTCATATTACGTGACTCCAGCGATGTTTTCTTTTCCACCATAAAGTTTTTTAATCCTAGGCACATATTCACTAGCACACCATTTCCTGTTTCCGGTCCATCACGTGTTTTTTTAAAAGTTTATGAAAAACGAAAACGTTCTTTTAAAACCAAAATAAAAGTTAATCAGTTCTTTTATAAAAATATAATAAAATTAAAATAGTTTATCTGATCCGGATGCAGTTCTTTAAAGAATATTATTTAAAAGTTATTATTTTTGAATTAGTCTATAATTTATGAAAAATTATCATTTAATTATTTTAAATTAACTGGGACGTCCACATATTACTTGCGCATTTCTTAACAAAATATCCAGGTAAGAATAAGCTTCTTCATCTATAAACGACCAGCGTTTAAATTATTTCAATATAATAATTTTTATTATATTAAGACTTTTAGCTAATTATATTTTCAATTTATTTGCCTTTCAAAATTGTCAACATTCAGTCTTTTAAACATAAAGACTTAACAAGGCAAGTATTTATAAAACTACTTTCATTTTTAATATCTTTACTTAAGATATATTTTTAAATTTATAGCTTGCAAAAATACTTTCTTCATAAAGAAGTATTTTATTCTTTAAAATATCTATTTTCTAATAGTCAATAGTAATTAGCTTTTAAAATTATATACTGTCCAAAATACTACTTTTCTCCATCTCGTAATTTTCCGAACTAATCCAGCGTTTGTCATATTTCTAAGGTAAAGTTTCCGATATATTTTCACTATATATGATGTTCCCATGACTATTTGCTTGTAAATTGAGCTTAATAAAGACGACCGATAGGGAAAAAATTAAGTTAACACTGCATGTCTATCATTTAAAACTTTTATAAATTATTTATAATGACACTCTTGTAATTTTAAAAAATGATTTTAAAAGCGTCTATAAAATTTACGTAGCTATTTTTAAATAACACAATTAACTTGAAAATTCAATCACAGAGTCCTCTCCTAACAATTGAACTGAGCTTTTATACCGGAAGAAACTTCCCATTTGATTGGTAGATTAAACAATCAACTTTGCTGGCTTATTTACATATTTACCAACAACACAAAATTAAAAATAAATAATGACTTATTTAATATTTAATATTTATTACATTATTAAATTTCTAAAATAATCTTTATCGTTTATTTAAATCTATTAAACATTTTTTAAAAATATTCTTACCTACTTGATTTTAATTTTAACTTTTATAAAATTATTTTTAAATAAACTAAGTATTTTTTATACGTCATATTTTTAAAACAATATTTTAAAATCAGATTTAATATTCTACATTGAATTATCTTTATTTTTATCTCGTGATAACTCACGTATTATTTATAAATTTTATAACATGATTTTTAAAATAGTTTTGCAACTTTACTAAATAACTTCCAAGCATGTGTGTGTAAATTTAACTAACATCTGTTTTTTTATAACACAAGAAACGCTTCTCATCGTCTAAAAATAAACTAACAATTGCATTTTTTAAAATAAATATTTTTTAAATAAATAAGATATTATAATAGATTTTAAAATAATTATCCAATATTATTAAAATCAAATATTAGTCTTCTATTTAAGTACTTACAATAATTAAAATATTTATATTCTTTTATAATATTATTTTATCAACAATAAACATATGCATTTAATTTTAACTTGTCTTTTAAACACTTTTAGCTTTAAATACCTATTTATTAAATATATTAATGCAGTATTGATTATGGCCATTTTTCTCCCAACCATATATTATAATCATCATCATTTAAAATGTCTCTCTCAATATCAGCACAATTTCACATATCAAATACTCATAGATTGCTTTAATTAAACCTTTTGAAATATTACCATAAGCAAAATTAACATCACATATTCAAATATATCTTAAATTTAAAATTTTTAATAGATTAGCACAAAAATTAGATGGTGACCCATACAAAAGGGCACATATTCCCCTCCTTCGGATAAAATTTTAAATTTAACATCCATCTTCATCTTCTTTAATCCACATTTATCACTTTTATCTTTCTTATCATTAAATCTCATAATAAATTACTTGAACATAAAATTTTATAAAGCATTGAAACATCATCTTAAATTTCAATTAGAAAACACTTTTAAATAAAACTACAATGACTTTCTTTTACTTTATAAATTAAGTTTCACTTTTCTTTACTCATCTCTTAATTAGGTTACTTTTATTTCCCTAATATTTCTATAAACATTCAAATATTTAAATTCTTTTAAATACACCTTTTACATAAACTACTGAAAATACATATTCCTATAGTTAATACTATATCTTAAATTACCTTATGTATTTTACTTCCAAACTTATTGCTAGTTTCATTAGCAATTTTATAGATTATTGTTTAATAAATCTATATACTTCTCATTTTAAAAGATTAACTTGATCCCTTAAGATTGATCAATTTCATGATCACTACTATAATATAAATTAATCTTTCATAAGATCTACTTACATATACTTTAAATATATGAGTCTTTATACTTTATATCTTTATTACTCAACTTTTACTTAAACATATTTACTTTAATAGCTAATTCCACATTTTATTTTAGTCATTCTGACCAAAATTTATTTCTCCCAAAATTATTATTTATTAACTCAATAAATAATATCTTATTATACATATTTTGTAAACTTCTTCAATTAAATCTTTATCTATTCTGCTAACTCATCATATATAATAAATTATTTCCTTATGTAAAGCACTATATTTAAACATTACATTAAAATCTTTGTTCACAATACATTCTTAAAATTGTAACTCACACTTCAGAAGGAAAGGGAATTAAACTCCTTGCATTATAAGTCCCTTTTTCCCCATCTGGTGTGGTTAACATAAATGCATTCTCCCCTACTTTGCAAGATATTCTATATGGACCTTCATATAGACTAAGAAATTTTTTGAATTGATTTCTTTGAAGGTTGCTAACATGGAAATATCTTATGTTTGTTTTACAAAAAAAAAAAAAAATACTAATATAATATAATGCCATAATACATTATCAAATACACATCTTCTTTAAGAATTATTTGTCTTAATTATTAAATATCTTCTTCTCTGAATTTAAATTTTAATTCTCTCTCTCCTTTCTAATTTAATTTTTTACTAGTTTTATTAGCTGGTCTCTTAAGAATTGTGGTCACACCACTAGTAGAAGGCTGATTATGCAAATCATCGCTTCTATCCCTATTTGTATCATATTTTACAGTTTCTTTAAAATATGGAGACATCCTATCTCTATCTTTATACTCCAATCTTCTCTTAAAACCTCCAGAAGATCTCACCCCAGTATTAACACTAAGACTTGCCAATGGGTAACTATTCCGATCCTTATTTACCCTAAACCTATTATCCATAGATAACTCTGCTACTTCCAGAGCATCTAGGATTTCAGAGACTTCTTCAATTGTCCCACGGTCAGCAGCGATTAACAATTGCTCCACATTTTTAGGTAGGTTGTGCCTAACTATCCGGACAATCTGTCCTTCCGATAATGGACAAGCAGTCAACGTCTTCAGACGAACAGCTTGACTCCTGAAAAAGCTGGTGTAGCTGCCTTTGCTAACATGGTACTTCTCTTGGGTAATTTGATACCGAATGCAATCCTGTTTGTCGGAGTTCCAAAAGCTCCCAACAATAAAACATTTGAAATCACCATATGTCATTGGCTTCTCAAACAGGGATTGCCACCAATCTTTAGCAACTCCATATAAATGATTGCTACACACGGCCACTTTTTCTTTTTCAGATAAAGAACATATTGAAAACAATTCATCCAAATTGTTTAAAAACTCAGAGGGATTTTCCATGTATTCCCCTTTAAATGGTTTCACTTTCATAAACCTTAGGGCCATTGAATTATTCGCACTTCCCTCATGACTAATCACTTCTCTAGTCGGTCTATTGTCAATTTCCTTCACAATAGTATTTCCTGACTGATTATTATTATCACTACCTTGCTTAACTAATTCTACATTATTTATTTGTGAAGAATCAATATAGTCCTTATATGCCTTACTACTTATTTTCCCTTTAAATACCTCTGCTTTTGCATTACTTATACTTTTCATTTCTATCTGATCATATACTTGCTGAAATTTCCCTTCTAAGTCCATTTGCTCAAGCACTTGCTTTACATATCCTTTTTGTTCTTTTCTAAACTCATCTAAATTCTTGTCTAAAATTTCTTTATACTTGTCCTTATTCTGTTCTATCATACCTACGTGATCCTTTATATCCTTTTGAATACGCTTTATATTCTCTCCTACTTTCGATCTATATTTATTTTCATCGACTCTTTTGACATCTAAACCCTTAAATTTTTCTACTAACTCCTTCTCTATTTCCTCTTTTATGTTCCCTCTGGTCTGAACTATGGCACTCTTAACATTTTTAATATCTTCATTAATATTACTAACTTGGTTCTTAACTTCACCAATCTCATTATCCACTTTTAATTTATAGTCATCAATTTTTAAAGTTAAATTATTATTATTAATTCTACATTGATCAATAGATTCTGCTATTTGATCTTTTAGACTTTTAATTGTGCTTTCTGAAAATTCATGAAGTTTTCTTTCTAAAAATTCTTGATTTCTATCATCAATTTTTAGTATTTCTAATTTTAAAGACTCAACTACTTCTTCATTTTTATCAAATCTTATATCTATATTATCCATTCTATCTTCCATTTTTTTATTAAAACTCATTACAATTGCAGAATTCTCCTTTATTTCTGCTTTAATAGAATTATTCTCCTCTTTCATTTCTTCTTTTAAAGACTTACTCTCCTCTTTCATTTCTTTCATACTTATATTCATATCTTTGATTTCTTTCTTAATAGAATTATTATCCTCTTTCATTGAATTTATACTTTGAATCAATATTTCAAAATATTTCTTAAAATCAGACTTTGATAAGTTCTCTACATCTTTCTCAGTTTTCACTACTTCTTTTTCTACAGTTTTAAAAATTATCTCTTCCTCCTCCTCTATTTCGCTATCCATATTTTGAGTATTTTCTAATATTATTTCTGAATCTGCTAATTTCTCTATTTCTTTACTCTCCACACAACTATTATCCTCAACAACAAAATTGGACATTTCAACTTCGAGATCTTTATCCCAATTACTCATTTTTATTTTTTTAAAATTCAATTCTATTATTACGCAGTATTTATTATCAATATTTTTCAAAATAATTCCCTATCAACCTTCCCATCTCCACTCAATTCACTTCTACAATTAATCATAAAATAGTATCTTTGAAAACTCTACACTATTTATTATTAAATAACTATAACTTCAAATAACAAAATTGTGTCATATCATTTATTTTCACACCCATGATCCACAGACAATTTGCACATAATATATGATATTAAGTATTCATCTAAAATATTTTAAGAATTGATATGGTCATATTATAAAATAATTATTTGCCACATTTCCATAGTTTACATATTTATTTACTTATTAACTTAAAATTAACACAGTACTTAATTTTTAAATAATTATATTATAGATACCACATGAAAATATAATAACTTTACTAATAAGATCTTTATTCTATTTTATAATCAACATCTAATCAATTATAAATATTGTGATAAAATACTAATTATTTATGTTTAATAAACATACTAATCACTAACTCCTAAAGTATACATTTTAATACATATACTATTTTTATTAAATAATTATACCTATCATTTTATTCTCCTAACATATACTATCCCTAAAATTATGTATCCTAATTCTTAATTAAATATCTAGGCCTAAAATGATTAGTCACTAAAATCTTTCTTTTCCACCTATCGGGCCGATAAAATTGTGACTCTAACATATCAATGGCCCACCATGTTGCCGGTGCCAAAATCCTTCTTTTCCACCCATCCCAATGCCTCAACCCTCCCCCCCCCACCCTGCCAAAACCCTTTTCCAACCATCGGGTTGAAACCAACATCGCCCACCACGTTGCCGGCGCCAAAATCCTTCTTACCCTTTGTACCCTTACTTCTCGATGTATAATATAGTTTGAAATACAACTAGCTCAATTGAATTATTATGCTTAATTAAAATTTGCATATCTATCTTTAATATACTTTTATACTATCATATTCTAATTAAATTTATTATCAATTATCAAAATCAATATACTTCTTTATTATGTATTAATTAAATAAGTATTTATCAAAATCATGAGACTGTGAAGTAAAGTTACAAAGCAATAAGTAGATTTACATTGAGTCAATATCTCCCAAGACATTGTCTCAATGGCATAAGAATACTATTACCTCCTTATTAACTTACTACTACCTCTACAGCATTCTTATGGCTTTTAAATAAAATAAACTATCTTTAATAATAATAAAATAAATAAATCTTAACTTTTAATTTTTAGAATATAATTAAATAATCTCAGGTTCTTCTAATTATCTTAAAGTAATGATAACTCATGTAAATAAGTATGATATGGGATTTTACATCAAACCTAAATACACCTAACTTATTTTAATAATAATAATAATACTAATCTTAGAGTATAACCTAATCTTATCTATTTCTGTTATATCATCAATCATTAAATAAATAATCATATGTATATCTTTTATTTTCATATAGTATCTTAATTTTGGAATAGATCAAAATCTTATAATTCAATAATCTGTGGCAATAAATAATATTGTACTCTTATATTATGCATTATAATTACTCTATGACCATTGTAATATGATGTAATAATGTCAATCAATTCTCATAAATGATAATCAGGAAAATATTGTATTTATTTCTAAAATAATATTAATAAATTCACATTGTGCAAATATTATGTTTCTTCAAATTATCTGCTGTCAAATGCTGTGGTGTAAAATAATGAACTCGACACACTTTTAAAACAAATTAAACAAATTTATTTACATTAACTTCAACTAAGAATTTATTTACAATATTTACAGTTCAAAATTATGAAAACAAAGAAAATAAAAATAAGAAAATAATAATACAAAATGTTTACACTGTTATTAGCTCATACTCCTATTAAATAATCTATACATTCTTTTAAAATGCTATACTAATAATATTGAAGTATGTTTTTAAAACTTAGACTTTAAATACATATCAGTAAGCTTCAATTATTACAAATAATTCTATGTAAATACTGTTTATGTAGCATATGCAAACAATTAACCTTTAATAATTAAATTGCTACATTAATTAAGTATTACTGTTATTCATTCCATAATGTAATAGTATGTATTCACTTTATTATTAGTACTACTTTAATATTATAATAGAAATTAATGTATCTGTGTAATGTAATAACAAATAATTGATTATAACTTTATATTTCACTTAATGCAATTCATGCTACAGGTTTTATCAAATATGCATTACATATATGTGTTGTTGAAATAATAATATTATTCAAATCATTCATTAATTTCAAATTAATAAAGTATTATATTAGATAAATTTTATGATTCTTTTCTATGTAAAATTATTACTTCATTTTATGTGTTATACTACTCCTTCTTAATAAATTTCTATCTACAAAAACATCCTCTAAACTTATTTAAAATTTCCGGAAAACAACTTTCAACTCTAAATAAAATACTAATTCCAAACTATTTATGCTTCATTATCTATACTTGGTAAACTTTCAACCTAAATATAAACTTCTCCATAAAACTTAACGTAATTTATCCAATAAAACAACAGTAAAATATAGACTTTTAAATCTATTCCTAACTTGCAATAAAAATAATTACTTATATGAATAATAAATATAATTCTAATACTATAACATAAAAACAATATCAAAATTTATTAACGAAAGAATCATATAATTATTTCTAAGCTTCTTATGTAATGTTGCATCGTATTTATTTCATAAATTCAAATTATGCATATTTAAATAAAACTGTCACTGCCAATATAATGTGTGTATTTTTAAAATAATCATACATTCATTCAAAATAACATAATATTTGGTTGATCTAAATAAAACATATTAAATACATCAAAATTATTATTATTATACAATTTTTACCATAGATAATGAATTAATGTCCAGTCCATCTTCCAATATTCTTCGGAATTACAGCTTCATAAAATAATTCACATTTATACTCACGATCATACTTTAAAATATTCCGTGTTATATTAATTATAAAATAAACTCATGCAATTAATCATTATATTATTTTTTAGTTATTATTTAAAGATATGTACCTATCTTATTTTAATAAATTAATAATATTTAATTTTTATATTAGATAAATAAAACAGAGTTCATATTACGTGACTCCAGCGATGTTTTCTTTTCCACCATAAAGTTTTTTAATCCTAGGCACATATTCACTAGCACACCATTTCCTGTTTCCGGTCCATCACGTGTTTTTTAAAAAGTTTATGAAAAACGAAAACGTTCTTTTAAAACCAAAATAAAAGTTAATTCTTCCATAAGAAATAAAATAAATTAAAATAGTTTATAGGATCCTGTTTTAGTTCTTTCTAAAATATTATTCAAAATTATTATTTTAAATTAGTCTATAGTTTATGAAAAATTATCATTTAATTATTTTAAATTGACTGGGACGTCCACATATTACTTGCGCATTTCTTAACAAAATATCCAGGTAAGAATAAGCTTCTTCATCTAAAAACGACCAGCGTTTAAATTATTTCAATATAATAATTTTTATTATATTAAGACTTTTAGCTAATTATATTTTCAATTTATTTGCCTTTTAAAATTGTCAACATTCAGTCTTTTAAACATAAAGACTTAACAAGGCAAGTATTTATAAAACTACTTTCATTTTTAATATCTTTACTTAAGATATATTTTTAAATTTATAGCTTGCAAAAATACTTTCTTCATAAAGAAGTATTTTATTCTTTAAAATATCTATTTTCTAATAGTCAATAGTAATTAGCTTTTAAAATTATATACTGTCCAAAATACTACTTTTCTCCATCTCGTAATTTTCCGAACTAATCCAGCGTTTGTCATATTTCTAAGGTAAAGTTTCCGATATATTTTCACTATATATGATGTTCCCATGACTATTTGCTTGTAAATTGAGCTTAATAAAGACGACCGATAGGGAAAAAATTAAGTTAACACTGCATGTCTATCATTTAAAACTTTTATAAATTATTTATAATGACACTCTTGTAATTTTAAAATTGATTTTAAGAGCGTCTATAAATTTACTTAGCTATTTTTTTAAATAACACAATTAACTTGAAAATTCAATCACAGAGTCCTCTCCTAACAATTGAACTGAGCTTTTATACCGGAAGAAACTTCCCATTTGATTGGTAGATTAAACAATCAACTTTGCTGGCTTATTTACATATTTACCAACAACACAAAATTAAAAATAAATAATGACTTATTTAATATTTAATATTTATTACATTATCAAATTTCTAAATAATCTTTATCGTTTATTTAAATCTATTAAACATTTTTTAAAAATATTCTTACCTACTTGATTTTAATTTTAACTTTTATAAAATTATTTTTAAATAAACTAAGTATTTTTTTATACGTCATATTTTTAAAACAATATTTTAAAATCAGATTTAATATTTCACATTGAATATCTTTATTTTTATCTCGTGATAGCTCACGTATTATTTATAAATTTTATAACATGATTTTTAAAATAGTTCTGCAACTTTACTAAACAACTTCCAAGCATGTGTGTGTAAATTTAACTAACATCTGTTTTTTTTATAACACAAGAAACGCTTCTCATCGTCTAAAAATAAACTAACAATTGCATTTTTTAAAATAAATATTTTTTAAATAAATAAGATATTATAATAGATTTTAAAATAATTATCCAATATTATTAAAATCAAATATTAGTCTTCTATTTAAGTACTTACAATAATTAAAATATTTATATTCTTTTATAATATTATTTTATCAACAATAAATATATGCATTTAATTTTAATTTGTCTTTTAAACACTTTTAGCTTTAAATACCTATTTATTAAATATATTCATGCAGTATTGATTATGGCCATTTTTCTCCCAACCATATATTATAATCATCATCATTTAAAATGTCTCTCTCAATATCAGCACAATTTTACATATCAAATACTCATAGATTGCTTTAATTAAACCTTTTGAAATATTACCATAAGCAAAATTAACATCACATATTCAAATATATCTTAAATTTAAAATTTTTAATAGATTAGCACAAAAATTAGATGGTG